>CANNZV010003106.1:106438-154486 GCA_947561585.1 Caprella mutica
ATCAGAGAAAAGAGTCACTGTGATGATGTACTAACAGAGAAAAGAGTCACTGTGATGATGTACTATCAGAGAAAAGAGTCACTGTGATGATATGTAATACCAGAGAAAAGAGTCACTGTGATGATGTACTATCAGATAAAAGAAGTCACTGTGGTGATGTACTATCAGAGAAAAGAGTCACTGTGATGATGTACTATCAGAGAAAAGAGTCACTGTGATGATGTACTATCAGAGAAAAGAGTCACTGTGATGATGCACTATCAGAGAAAAGAGTCACTGTGATGATGTACTATCAGAGAAAAGAGTCACTGTGATGATGTAACTATCAGAGAAAAGAGTCACTGTGATGATGTACTATCAGAGAAAAGAGTCACTGTGATGATGTACTATCAGAGAAAAGAGTCACTGTGATAATGACTGTTAGAGAAAAGAGTCACTGTGATGATGTACTATCAGAGAAAAGAGTCACTGTGATGATGTACTATCAGAGAAAAGAGTCACTGTGATGATGTACTATCAGAGGAAAAGAGTCACTGTGATGATGTACTATCAGAGAAAAGAGTCACTTACTATGATGATTAGTCACTTGAGTACTATCAGAAAAGAGTCACTGTGATGATGTACTATCAGAGAAAAGAGTCACTGTGATGATGTACTATCAGAGAAAAGAGTCACTGTGACGATGTACTATCAGAGAAAAGAGTCACTGTGATGATGTACTATCAGAGAAAAGAGTCACTGTGACGATGTACTATCAGAGAAAAGAGTCACAGTGATGATGTACTATCAGAGAAAAGAATCACTATGATGATGCACTATCAGAGAAAAGAGTCACTGTGATGATGTATTATCAGAGAAAAGAGTCACTGTGATGATGTACTATCAGAGAAAAGAATCACTATGATGATGCACTATCAGAGAAAAGAGTCACTGTGATGATGCACTATCAGAGAAAAGAATCACTGTGATGATGTACTATCAGAGAAAAGAGTCACTGTGATGATGTACTATCAAGAAAAGAGTCACTGTGATGATGTAGTATCAGAGAAAAGAATCACTGTGATGATGTACTATCAGAGAAAAGAGTCACTGTGATGATGTACTATCAGAGAAAAGAGTCACTGTGATGATGTACTATCAGAGAAAAGAGTCACTGTGATGATGTACTATCAGAGAAAAGAGTCACTGTGATGATGTACTATCAGAGAAAAGAGTCACTGTGATGATGTACTATCAGAGAAAAGAGTCACTGTGATGATGTACTATCAGAGAAAAGAGTCACTGTGATGATGTACTATCAGAGAAAAGAGTCACTGTGATGATGTACTATCAGAGAAAAGAGTCACTGTGATGATGTACTATCAGAGAAAAGAGTCACTGTGATGATGTACTATCAGAGAAAAGAGTCACTGTGATGATGTACTATCAGAGAAAAGAGTCACTGTGATGATGTACTATCAGAGAAAAGAGTCACTGTGATGATGTACTATCAGAGAAAAGAGTCACTGTGATTATGTACTATCAGAGAAAAGAGTCACTGTGATGATGTACTATCAGAGAAAAGAGTCACTGTGATGATGTACTATCAGAGAAAAGAGTCACTGTGATGATGTACTAACAGAGAAAAGAGTCACTGTGATGATGTACTATCAGAGAAAAGAGTCACTGTGATGATATGTAATACCAGAGAAAAGAGTCACTGTGATGATGTACTATCAGAGAAAAGAATCACTGTGGTGATGTACTATCAGAGAAAAGAGTCACTGTGATGATGTACTATCAGAGAAAAGAGTCACTGTGATGATGTACTATCAGAGAAAAGAGTCACTGTGATGATGCACTATCAGAGAAAAGAGTCACTGTGATGATGTACTATCAGAGAAAAGAGTCACTGTGATGATGTACTATCAGAGAAAAGAGTCACTGTGATGATGTACTATCAGAGAAAAGAGTCACTGTGATGATGTACTATCAGAGAAAAGAGTCACTGTGATGATGTACTATCAGAGAAAAGAGTCACTGTGATGATGTGTTATTAGAAAATAAGTGTCACTGTGAAATGCGACTAGAATATTTGGAACTTCAATATCTGTTCTGAAAATTGAATAATTAATTTAGCTCTTAACAATAAAACTACAGGCCACCAGCAAACAAATCACCAATTGGGGTATGGTAAAGTTTTACTAGGAGTATGACAGATTACAAGGATGTCGTGAATTGCTTTGTGTGTGTCCCCAAAGAACGAAGGTAATTTCACTAACGTTACCCTCTATTTCCTCAGAAAATTAGTCGTTTTTTTTTGTTCACGAATGAAACATGGTTTTCGTAGAAAAAATTATTAAAGTCTCTAGGACAATTGCTATGCGGACATGTGCCATACGAACAAGTGCCATGTGGGCAAGAGACATGCAGACAACTGCCATGTGGACAAGTGACATTCGGACAAGTGCCATGTTGTCAACTGTTATACGAACAAGTGCAATAGGGACAAGTGCCATAAGGACAAGTTCTCTGCGGACAAGTGAAATACGGACAAGTGCCATAGTGGACAACTGCCATGCGGACAACTGCCTTGCGGACAACTGCCATACGAACAAGTGAAATTGGGACAAGTGCCATAGTGGACATCTGCCATGCAGACAAGTGCCATAGCGGACAACTGCCATGCGGACAACTGTCATACTATATATTATAAATCTATATTGGGTGAATTTTAATGTGCATAGTAACCTTCATGGATTATATTTAATGATAGGTATAATAAATATTGTTTTAACCCAAAAATATATTCATATTTATGTTTCTTCATGCATAATTTTGGTACTTAACATTTAATTCAATCCATGAAAGGTTAAATTACAATACGTATTAAAATTCACCCAATACAAAATTGCTGTATATAGTGTGGCAGTTGTCTGTATGGCAGTTTGTCGAATTGCAATTGTCCGTTATGGCAGTTCTCCGCATTGCAGTTGTCCGTATGGATGTTGTCTATTTGGCTGTTGTCCGTACATACTTGAAAAAAATCCAACTAAACAGTGAACACTATCATGAAGAGGCTTTCATAATTTGTCCTCATCCACAAGACATAACAAATAATTCTCTGGTTAAATTCCATCCATATGTTTGAATTTTTCGAGCCTTCCGACAATATATATATTAACTATTCAAGAAGTTACTTAATTTTGAATCCCTTTTCTATCCTTAGGTACACAGTTTCACGATGAAACTGTTCTACTTAATCTTGATTAGGAAACTTGTGGTTAATTGTATATTAATCCGAAATATTTGTACAACCATTTGATTGGTTCAAACAAACTGAATCAGTGCATCATTTCATGAAACATAACAATCGATGAGGCTAGTTTCCTATTATTCATACTTTGGATTTACTAATAAACTATTTTTGGAAAGCGTAGAGGTTCAAGGTAATGAATCTATAAAATATGATAATAATTGAGTGATACATCTGATAAGAATCCTAACACTTCTTATCTATTTGAACAATTAGGTAGAAACGTTAAAATGAAATGTATTATCCTCACTCATATTGTTTCTTTTTCAGAGCAGGCAATTCATTACTCACAATGCTTAAACTAGATAGAAAAAAGTTACTTTTAATATCATTGTGTGTAGGACATATTTGCAATGGATTAGCTTATTCTATCCAAGCTCCGTTCTACCCTTCAGTTGCTGCTTCAAAGGGCGTACCTCCTTCTATCATCGGACTTGTTTTTGGAATCAACAAACTAACTTCTTTTCTCATCTCCCCATTCCTTGGACAGTTCATCAATTCTATTGGAGCAAAATTTATGCTGCTATCCGGAATGTTTATAGTTTCAATTTGTTCTATCTTATTCGGGCAACTGGAGTACATCCACAACAAAACTATATTTATTGCTTATTCGTTTTTGATTCGAATTGTGGAAGCTTGCGGTACCTCTTGTTACCTCACATCGTCATTCAGTATTGCAACCGATAATTTTCAGGATAATATGTTCATTGTATCATTGATGGAAACTTGTTATGCAATTGGAACAATTATGTCGCCCTCTTTTGGAGGAATTCTCTATGAAGTTGGAGGATTCGTAACCCCGTTTGCAACACTTGGGTTATTCTTCATTGCTTCAGGAATCATGATCTACATAATGCTTCCAGATAGTGAAATTGAATCTCATAAGAGTAAATACAATGTTTTTCATCTAATGAGAGAATTTGATTTCACGTTACTCATGATGGCTAATTTCGTTGGTTACTTCAATACGGGATTCCTTGATGCCTCTCTGTCAATTAATTTGCAGCAGTTTGATCTCTCTCCTTCCTATGTGGGACTTGTATTTCTTGCAACTGGTTCTACATATGCCCTCTTCACACCTATTTGGGCTTACATCGGAGATAAGTTTATAAAATTTGAATATATTGTGCTTATCGCGACTGCGAATGTTCTGCTTGCGTATAACTTCCTGGGTCCTGCTCCCTACATACCAATTCAGCCTTCAATCCTCATTACAATTATGGCTTTATTGCTTAATGGTTCAGGCATGAGTGCCACTAGCATTGTTGCTTTCATTGGTGGTCAGAAAGAAGCTCTGAATTATGGACTACCTAAGGATCTTGCGACTTTCGGATTAGTGTCAGGACTTTGGGCTTCTTCACTCTCTCTTGGACTATTCTTAGGACCTACTTGTGCAGGACCACTTCTGCAGTACTATGGATTTCGGAATGCCACCATGTCTGTTTTAATTTTAAATGGCATCCTATTTATTATGAACACGTTACGCATCATTTTTAAAAAGTTTGATTTACTGAGAGAATCTAGTATTAATTATGGTGAGCTATCTCGTATTAAACAAGAAACTAAAAGTTATACATTTGAAGGAGAAGATTCTAAAAAGACCGAATTTTAATTCAGAGTAAGGTTTACTTTCGATGTCATTCAATATTATTTATTTCACCTTATTTTTAATGGAAAAATATTTGTCTTTTTAAACAAAAACAAAATTTAAATCATAATATTTGTACATAGATTCATTAAAATATGAATCGCGTTTGTTTAATCTGAAAATTATATGTTTTTTTTTTCATAACGCTGTATACATTCAGATAAATGTAAGTCTGAAGTTATAAGGAATGAATAGGATTTTTTCTTTGGTAGAGACTGTAGACGAAAAGGTAACACATTTTTGGTATAAATATTTTATAGTATGATGTTTTTTTCATAATATTTTGCCATGTACATTTATAATCAAAGATAATGCAGTTTCATTATTGTAATTATTGTTAAATAGTAGAATATATTTTAATGAAATAAAACTAATATAAAGTAAATTGAATCAATTTTGTTGCTGCTAAAAGAATATGAATTAATTTTGTAATATTGAATGGAATAAGTGATATTATCATTGTTTAATCATTTTTTCATATTATTGTTTATGTATGTCCAATTATTCTAAATATGATTTTTCAATTAAATATTTTTTGAAAATTTACCACACAATTTTTATATATTCATCCATAGCATTGGTACTCATAAACGATATTTTGTTTCAAAAACAGCACAATAGTTAATACGAATTTTTGTTAATTTATATGATGAAATTTTATTCATCGCAATTATCCAATTCCCTTCAATCGTCGAAACAAATTGATTTATTGTTCAACAAAAAACATCTTTTTTAATGTGAATGCAACATTAAATTAGTGGTATGAAGCTATTGAATGTTATTTATTTATTATCTGTTTCAAGAAGGTGAGTTAGAGTCATTCAGTTCACACGGATAAAACAACGTCTCAATTTGTGACAAGGTGTTTCAATTAAATTTTTCCTATAAACTAATTTGCCTCCAAAGCGAGACACTCAAGTGTTTTAACTATAATCTTTAAATACGAAAGATCGAAAGTGTTTCAGTGTGATACACTTCAATATATCTACTGAAATTACTCGCTATACAGGGTGGCGCATAAAAAAGGAAACCCATTTTCAAACTACTTTATTTTACCAACTGTTAAAGCTAAAAATTTTCTAAAAGCATAATTTTGTTCTTTTACTTTTTTTGTATCTATCGTTAAAATCTGTTGAAGTTAAGACAAAAATTGAACACCCTGCAGTGAATTAAAAAAAGACAAGTAAAAATAACTTGCGCGAACACGAAATATACGAAAATGTCCATATGTTATTTAAACACTGAAAGCTTTGAACAGGTTCAAGCTCATTTTGAACATAGCTTTCAGGAAAGATTTTCACCAACTGTAAAATCATATTGAGTTCAAAACATCAGAAACCACTTCATTTTGAACAAAAGACGATTAGGTCACAGGAGAACAGAACGAACACATTATAACATTAATCTTACTCATGAAAAATTTATTGAGAATCCAAAATTATCAATCAGAATGAATGAATTAGACATCACTAAAGACACAGTTCAACGAATTGTTGAACACGATGTGAAGTATCATCCTTTCAAGAAGCATATAAGGCTCGAACTCTTAAAACTGATTTACCGCACAGCAGTCTAAATTTCTCAAGATGGTTTCTGCAAAGATATGCTCGTTTTGGAGAAGACATCGTGAGTTAATAAAACGTCAATTGGATGAAAAAAGAATCAAATTTATATTTACACCATGAACAAATAATTATACCTATTATAAAGTCTTTTTGTGTTTTTCGTCCTTGCGCAAGCCCTTTTTATTCATATTTTTTCACTTCGCTGCAGGATGTTCAATTTTAGTTGTAAGTTTAACAGATTTCCATGAAAGATGCAGAAAAACCATACGAATAAAAATTTTTTTAGAATTTTGTTACATATGATAGTTTTTGAAATAAAATCATTTGAAAATGGGTTTCCTTTTTTTTTGCGCCACCCTGTACTATAACAAAGTATAATTGGATACACAGAATTGCATCGCACCGAAACACGTTTAAGCTTTTGAAACAAATATGCATATACAAATTATAATTGAGGCAATTAAGTGTCTTAATTAAGACAAAGCTTGCAGCACCTAAGAGTCTCAGTTCGACACGATTTTTAAATTGATACAAGGGGCGGAGTTTATGTGGGGGCTGAGCGTGGAAGCACTACTATGGAGTCATCACAGTTGGTAAGTAAAATTAACTCGTCAAACCAATATAATGATCAGCTGGAATTGAATTATTAGTTGGTTATTATTAACTATTTGATTATCGATGAAATTGGATCTTTCTGATGTGTTTTTTAACAGGCAATAGCTCCAGTCAGCTTCGTGCATTGCAAATATAGGTAAGAAAGCGATGAAGCCGCAAATGAAGAGAAAAGTCTTTTTGTGATTCTGCAGACAAGTCACGGTTCTTCGTCGCATGAGTCTCATCTTCACTGGATGTGAAATCTGTAAGGAAAATAAAGTAATTTTTGATAAGTATTTAAATTTGATAATAGGTTAACTTTTTCCATATAACTTTTTGTTATAGATTTACGGTGTTTATAGTGAGTTAGGAATATTTAAGACTTTTTATTTTTTTTATAATGAATTTTTTAATAATTATTTCATCAATATCGTTTTAGAAATTGTTGTATTATTTTTGTATTACCACCATCATACTTACCTTCATTACATACTTGATATAGTTTCTAATTGAAGCTGAAATATAAGTTTTAATTTTCCCACATCATTAGATATTGTACATATTATCTTACCGATTGGCACAAACATATTCCACGATAATCAAATAACAATGAAGACATTCAAAGATATTAAAAATTAATTTAAACTATATCTATCTCTTTCCAATAGAATAGATTAATGAAATCCTGAAAATGTTGAATACTAATAACTTTTCAACATAACAAACTAAGAATATCTTCATGTTTCTAATAGTGTTTGAAAGTCATAGAAATTTAACTGGTACGTTCATCTCACCAATGCAATAGTTTAACTATTTTTTTCTCTCTCTTTCAGAATATTTGTTGTGGACATTGCAGAACGGATAAGAAGAATCTTTGGACTGTAGAGAATTCAATGCATGGAGTCGAGTGGTGAGCCAGTGGCTAAAATCATATCGCGTCTTGCAGGACGGTCATTTCCTTATTTTGGTGTCACGTGACTGGCAATCTGGCTTCAGTTCCATGGAGTAATGATATAACTGAAACAAAATAAGGTTTCAGGATGTTCTCACCGTCCTGCAATCGCTGCAACACTACCTCTCTCTAGTGTATATCATAACTCTATGCATGGAGTGTAAAACTGAGTTGGAGGACCAAATATCCACAATGTTCATGCAATAAAGAGTAGGTAATCCTCTCATCCCGGATGGTACACATACATATGTATATGTACCATTTTCAGCAGATTATTTGAGATACTCCGGTGTGGAATGTTATAGGTACTCCAGGGTGAAAGGTTAATATACTCCAGGGTGAAAGGTTAACATACTCCGGGGAAAGAAATTTAAACTGCAATTTTCGGTTGTCCAGTCATCATAACCTTAGGAATCACTCTTTTAATATTTTGAATAAAACCTATTGATTCACTGCATGATACTTATAACAAATAATTATTAAATTTCTTTAAAAAAAAGTTTTTAAAATTTTATGTAACTCCAGTTTTCAATCTACATATTTGCAAATAAAATGCGAATTTAAAACTCATCAATTCATAATTTTAATATATTTCAGAGAATGTATGATAGAATATTATAATAGAATATTTTTAAAACTGAATGTCACTTGCATGATATTTTTAAAATTAAATAATTGGAATTTTATATAAAATTATTGCGTTTCATAGACAATTCAAGAGAGGAAAATTATTTATTTAATTAATTTAAGGTTAAATTATATATATTATTGGACACGTTGCTGCTATCCCAGCGGATAATTATAATGGTTCCATGTATGAGGTGTTTTATTAATTGGAAGTGTGGTAAATTGTTATCATATATATAGAGTATAAAAACTAATTTGAATTGAATTAAACTAGAGTATTAAAATTGTATATTTTATTAAAATAAACTATTGTAGTAGGCATTTCTGGTCATAATCCAGATTTCTGTATTATTGAAATTAACAATAATGAAATTCCAATATAAGAACTATTCGTGATCACAATGGAAAAAAATGGAAAATCAATGATTAATTCCACGCCTGAATTTGTAAGGAAATATTAGAATGAAGAGTGCAACTGGAAATGCAAATAGGAAAGCTGAATGGCTGCTGGATAATCAATCTGTGGTGTAACTATGATAGGCGTTGCCCTAACACAACAAAAACTATAATCTCTAATAAGAAACTTTCTATGACTTGGATTAATTAGCAAGGAGCTTGCTAATGAAATAAATTTTAAGCATAAACTATTAAAGAGATACAAACAGGGAACCGTACCTTTCGATATGTATAACATTTAGATGACGGGCACTCATAGAGCGCATACCTTCGCCACTGCTTATAAATGACCTTGACCTTGTCATTTAAGTTATTCGCTCATGAAATCTAATTAACTTGTTCTTGTATAATGATCAACCGTCCCACCAAATTTCAGGCAATTTGATTGAAGACTTTTAGATAAATATATCTTTAGATAGATAAATAGATAAATATAAAAATAGATAAATAGATAAACAGAAAAATAAATAAACAGATAAGTAGATAAATATATAAATGGATAAATGGATAAATAGATAAATAGATCACTGCCAAGCATAAAATATAGCCTTCCACATCTGCGAGGGTAAATATAAAAATGCATTAACTAAAAAAATAAGTAGAGAAAAAATAAATCTCTATGTCTATGGCCATAAATTTAATTCAATTAAGAATGATTGTAGAAAACACTGGAAAAACGTTAGTAAATTGTTAAATAGCGAAAAGAAGCACTCTGATACAATCTTAGATGATAACGGAATATATACCGCGGACCCAGCTGCCATACCGTAATTATTTGTGAAATATTTTTATTCGGTAGCACATGATCCGGAAGCGCACCACCCGAACTTTGTTGGAGCGTTCCTTGAAAGGAGGGTGAATAAACAGAATTTCGTAAATGCTCGTAACCGCGCACAAAAAGGAAAACAAATCGTGGTAACGTGAGCGTTGAAACCCCACGCGTGTGGGCGTTGGGTCGGCGGGGGTTTAAAATTGTATTTTAAAGGTCCGGTCACACCGGAGGAACTTTGCTGGAGCACTCCTGAAGCGAGGACAAAAATCATCACCACTTATTACCGTTCATCAGAAATCGGCCTCACGCTTATGTTCACTCGACCACCGCTTATGTTCACAGTTTTGAACTGCACAAAATATTATGAGCGTTGAGGAGCGGTAGTTTCCTCTCCGCAAATTTCACCACCGCCTCAATAACGCCCAGTAAAAATTTGCCACCATTAGACGCAAGTTCGCAGACGTTTGGGTATGCAAGGCCAACGTAGAAATCTTAAATGATGAACCACTGCTCCTTCTCCATCAGCATATTGCCCAGGTGGTGATTAAACATTGTACAAACTTTGATAGGGCGGTTGACAGCAATCCACTTGCGGACACGAGTTTGATGAAATGCTTTCAGGCTTTTAACCAGTGATTTATTGCAGAGATGAACTTTTGTGGGGGTCGCACAGCTCCATCCGCCAAAAACTAACGCTCGCTACCGCTAAGCCAACTCTATAGCAACGTCGGCTTCAGCGGTGCACCGCTATGGTACCGCCCATATTTTCGATTCTTTCCCAATTTTGTTCGTGGTTACAAGCACAGAAACTTGGAAAAAAATGTACAAACGGGCATTGTCATAGCGTTGGCTTAACAACACTCTACCAAATATACACTGAACCGAATTGTATTCGGTTTACAGAATAATGATCGTAGACCTTAGTTCTATAATATTATGTTACAAAGTCTCTTTTTTCCCCGCAGCCTAAGCAGGACCTTTAATACTCTCATTTACGAAAGCTTTTAGAAATTCATCGTCGCTCTCTCTATCTCATTGTTATAGTTCTATTTCTCTCATAATGGTCTAGTTCTATTTCTCTCTTATAAGTCTAGTTCTATTTCTCTCTTATTGGTCTAGTTCTATTTCTCTCTTATTGGTCTATTTCTACTTCTCTCTGATTTGTCAAATTTTTCCTATCTTATTTGTCAAGTGTGTTCTCTCTCATTGGTCTAGTTCATTTTCTTTTTCCTTTAGCCTGGTTATTTAAATTGGAGTCGCAATTGCTTCATTTTATATCAAAAACTACTCTTTAAAATGTTGTTGATTATAGTTGATCATTTGTATATATAAATGCGAATTACTTTTTCAATTAATTATTTTCATCATGCTATATAGAAATACATATTTATATGTTGTGTTCCAGTGAAAACTCTCTAGCTATCCAGAGAATTCAGGTGTTCAGAAAAGCCATTAACTCTTCTCTTTTGTACTAGCTGTGAAACTAGAGAGTAAACGAGCCAAAAAGAGCAGAAATTACAATGAGAGAGCTACACTAAAATCAATGAGAATGACAGTTTAGCCAATAACTTTCTGTGAGCATTTTCAACCTGATATGAAAAGGATGACTAAACTATCTTTCAGAAACATAAACTCAGACTAAATTTTCCCTCCATAACACTATGTAAGATATTTGCTCCTCCAACACATTGAAGTTGTTAAATAATACTTGGAATGGAGAGATAAACGAATTGCACGGCTGGTTGAGTTAGTTTGTATAGAAAATAAGGTAATTTAACTCTGAAATACGTAGCCACAAATTAAAAGAAATTCACTGAATTGATAATCACCCAAAACTGGAACAGATATGACTCACGCACAGCTCTCACTATCACAATCGACACCTGTTCGACACCTGTTGATGTCAAAACTGTGCAGAATAGTATACATGTGGCAGTGTCAGCCACATCTTTATTGATTTGCATCAGTATATCTCTGATAGCTGTACAGTGAACTTATTTGTGATAATCATGTTAGCTTTCAAATTTTTCAGTGAATTAGGCAGGAAGAACACTGTGATCCTGCTTTTTTTTCACCTTATATTAGTAAGTATTTCATTCATCCTTACTTTCTTTATAAGTTAAAACTAACTGTAGATGGCAAAAAATAAAATCCGTTTTAAAATTTAGTTAATCTTCGTTAATTTATGATCAACGTTTCGGGTGATATATTAAGCCTTTCCAGTAGGACACTTTTATTCGATTATATAGTAATGTTAATGAGTCTTATTTCGTATGGCGAATATATTTTTGTTTAAATAAAATATTAAAGATTAAAATTAGTACACCATCCTGATACACACAAAAGTTTACTATTGGGATATCATTATGAACGGAATATAACCTAAATTCTACCTTCTTAACTTTGATAGTGAGCGTATTGTTCATTGGGTACATTGTTCATAACTTAAGTTATGAAATATAATTTCAACATGCTTCTATATGTATATTTGTTCACCAACTCAAATATAAAAAAAAATCAAGGCTACGGACGTGTAATTTAGTAACTAATTGATTGTAACTACCTAACATGTAGGTAGTTACAAGGTGGTAGCCGGTAAATTGTCCGAAAGACAATTACTCGAAAACAATTGCTCGAATGAACAATTGCTCGAAAGAACAATTGCTCGAAAGAACAATTGCTCGAATGAACAATTGTTCGAAAGACAATTACTCGAAAACAATAGCTCGAATGAACAATTGCTCGAAAGAACAATTGCTCGAAAGAACAATTGCTCGAAAGACAATTGCTTGATAAACAATTGCTCGAATGAACAATTGCTCGAATTATCAAATTGCTTGAATGAACAAAATTTGCTTGAATTATAAAATTGCGCAGTTTTCGATTTTATAAAAGTCAGTTATTCATGAAGTGGAGCTGCACCTAACAATCCTTGTTTCTTTTTATCAATTGATCATTAACCATTCTATAAATGATTTTAATTATAACTCATTCTGCATAATCTTTTTTTTTTAGTAACATCTTTCGTATGTAACATGTGAATTGGAATCATGTGGTGAATCACTACTATTCATGTTTTTTTATAATAAAACCCGAAAACTTATTTATTACTAACCTATCTGTATGTGGCACCTCAATAAGTGAAATAACTCAAAGTTATGGCAGAGTTTTAATAAATCTACAAATTTTTTCGGGTTTTATGATAAAAAAAAACATGAATAGTAGTGATTCACCACATGATTCCAATTCACATGTTACATACGAGATGACACAAACGGTCTAAAAAATGATTATGCAGAATGAGTAATAGTTAAAATCATTTATAGAATTTATTATGATCAATTACTAATAAGAAACAAGGATTGCAAGGTGCAGCTCCACTTCATGAATAACTGACTTTTATAAAATCAAAAACTGTGCAATTTTATAATTCGAGCAATTGTTTTTCGAGCAATTGTTCTTTCGAGCAATTGTTCATTCGAGCAATTGTTTTCCGAGCAATTGTTTTCGAGCAATTGTCTTTCGAGCAATTGTTTTCGAACAATTTACCTAGAACCTTACAAGGTATAGCTACTATAACTACAAGGTAGAGTATTGCGCAGGTTCATATCAAGATGAATTACTATATTAACTAACTAACTTAGATAATTAGTACCTAACTAACCTCAGTAATTAGTTACTAACTAACATTGGTAATTAGTAACTAACTATCCTAGGTAGTTACTTATAGGTAAATAAATATATTAAGTAACTAGTTAGGTAGATAACTACTTAATTATATGAAGTAAAGTTATAACGTACCTACTTGTTTGGAACTACCTTCTAAATATTTAAATCTTAGAGCTAGTTAGTTAATTACTAACTACCTAGGTTAGTTAGTTTTTTAAGTTTCTTTTCCTTCTGTAGAATTAATGGCTAACCTTATCCACTCAACCAATGTGATTTCTTATATAAAGAAAATGAAAGTATTAATGTTTATTCCAACATCAAATATTGGACCACAACATTAAGACTAGGTCACATCGCCTGAACTTTGAACCTCCTTGAAAGGAGGGAGAATAAACCGAACAAAGAAAAATATAGGTATTAATAGGAATTATCTTGAAATGAAAAAGTACTTTATAAATATGTATTATGGTATCATATAGAAAATATAAATAAAAATATACTATTTTTACATAATACCATGAAAACAGCATTCAAACTTCATCCATTGTGATAAAATTGACATTTCACTTTACTATTTCATGTTTTTGAGTCTCCTGTAAATTGTGTATTTTCCAAATAAAAAAGACGAGAAGTCAATGAGTTTTCACGCTACAAAAAAGCCAAAGACAGTTTTGGAATCCTTAGAGCATTCCTAACAAATATATAGCGAACTTATTCAAATTTCTTCCTCGTTTTCTTTTCACTACAGTTTACAGTTCAAAATCGAAAATCAGAAACAGTTCAAAATCAAGAATTTTCGATAAACTCAAAATTTTCTTGAAATTCGAAATTTTCCAAAAATTCAAAATTCGCCCAAAACCTAAAATTTTCCCAAAACACAAAGTTGTACCAAAACTCAAAATTTTCCAAAATTTTCCAAAAATTTAATATTTTCCCGAATTCAAAATTTGCCCACAGCACAAGATTTGCCCAAAACTTAAAATTTTCCCAAAACACAAAATTTTCCTAAAACATAAATTTTCCCAAAGCTCAAAATTTTCCAAAAAATTCCCCAAAAATTTCCTAAAACTCAAAGCTTACCCATAACCCAAACTTTGCCCAAATTTTCCAAAAATTCAAAAATTCAAAATTTTCAAAAAATTCGAAAATTTTCAAAAAATTCGAAAATATTCAAAATTTCCCCAAAACTCAAAATTTCTCAAAATTCAAAATTTCACAAAGATTAAAAAAAATCCCTTCACGAAAATTTTTCCTGAAACTTAAAGCTTTTATAACCCAAATTTTGCCCAAAAATTCAAAATTTTATAAACATTCAAAATTCTCCAAAAACTTAAAAATCTTCTCAAAACTCAAAATTGATTATTATTTTCATTTGGATTGTCTTATTTCAATTTATTCATTCAAACTGATGAAATACACCTAATAGAAACAGGTAAAATCATGACTCAGTCTTATTTCCAAATGGTAATAAGACTGGGATAAGTCACAAAAACTGTTACTCCTCAATAAACATTTCATTTTCTATGTGTTACTATGAAAGATAATTGTATCTAAAGTTCGAATACTAAGCCTATTAAACAGATATCCAGTATTTGTTGCCAGAATTAGCTGATGCTCTGTGATGAAAATTCAAAAGTACTGAATTTATTAGAGGTTTTAAAATTCATCCATACTTCATAGCTTAACTCTCACTCAGTATAAAGAGTTATTAATATTTTTTTTAAAGACAATATTTTACGACGATCGTAAGGAGGGGTTGAGAACACCCGGAAGGAGTGAACTCGATCGCCCTTCGCGGCTGAGAGGATGCTGAAGACATTCCCTCTCTGAATCGCGAGAGCCATTCGCTTTTGAACCAGGCAGACTCCCTTGGATCGTTCGTTGTCTCAACAAGGCGTCTACCTATGGACTTCATGATTGAGGAGGTTGTACTACCGTATACTCTTATGGTCTCTATAGCAATTGGCTCAAATATGTATGCATCTCCAAGGGCGGAATATTTCTGACGTTTACGGTTTTCCTCAGCTCCAGCAGCTGATCCGGCCTCAACCGCGGAATCATTGAGGTATGTTTCGGCAAATGTGTCGACACACGTACAATCCCAAATCAGACTCTTTCCATTCATGTAAGGAAACACAGTAATACCACCTGGGTGTTTACCATCACCTCTGTCAAGCCCAGGAGGCTCAAGCACTAAAGGGAGTCCTGCTCTCTGCTAAGCCCGTTTTACAACTTCATTCATTGCCGCATGTCCTGGGTGACGCCCAGAACTGTAACTACAAAACATGCCATGCAGTCCTCTGACATCCATCCCACTACCACAGCGGCAAGAATGAGGTTCACAAACTCTAAAACCCACTATGAGAGCAATGGCTACCCTCAGGACCTCTGGATCAAGCTGTGTACCCAATGACGGTATGGGAATCGCATTATTAATAGATACTTTGATTTTTATAATTGTTCCAAATAATTATTGGTTGGTTCTACGTTTTCGGACACGTAAGAAAAGAAAATATAATAATTATGATTTAATTTCTATTCTAATTGGTATCATGGATACAAATGAAATAAAAGTTAAAAAATGATTATATATATAAATTTTTACGAGTCCGAAAATATGGAACAGTACGATAACACAGAACTTAGCCTAAAATGGGACATGTTGAATTTCTGAATCAATTGCTTCTGAAAACCTCTTCTGAATAATAATATTATATTGATGTTTATTGTAGATACCATACCAATATGACCTAAAAGATTTCTCCGTTTTTTGTATATACGAACGGTAATTGTTACCACTTGTATGTAAACGGGGACTGTTCAAAAATTGTTTTCATACTCTACAAAATTCCTGGTTACCGGGAATTATATAAGAGCTTGATGAATTATTGTATCTCTTCTTTAATAAATCCTTATCATTACAAATTTCAGACTCATGATGTAGTAACAATGAAAGGATTAACTATGGAAGAGGTGAGTACTTACAACTTATCAATCGAATTATTACTTTGACATTTATTTGATGTTTTCAAGATAATTATGCAGTGGTTCTCAATCTGTGCGCCCGGAGCATTACAGTGCGCCCCAAAGTCTTGCAGATGCCGCTTCGTAGAATTCCTCAATCATTTGTCCAGATATGAGTATCATGATTAAGATCAAATATAAGAAACACAACCTATTTAATAATGCAATACTAACATACTGTAAAAGTATGTTAATCTTATTTCTATTAGAGAGGTTATATTTTCTATATAATTAACTTCAACATGGTATAATAGACCTATTTAGTGTCTGGCAAATGCAAAGACTACTGAGTTTGAAAACCACTGATATAAAGTCATATTTAAAGAATATTCTTGATTATAACATTTACTTGTTGTCCAAGATATTTTGTGAATTCATTTTTATCTTAGTGCGAGCTCAAAATGATTTTGCAATATTTCTCTGGTTTATACTAACTCTTTTTCATTTTATTAGAAATTTATATATATTAATTTATGTTTAATATTTTGTTAATCAATCTCCAAGCAATATATGAGTTTTTTAGGATTTCAAATTTATTTCTATTAACCCACTCCTTCGTGTCAGGTTGAAATTGCTGGACCACCTTGTGCGAACTGTGCAGAAATAGTCTGTACAATTTCGACAATTGAACCTGATAGCTCTGACTTTAAGTATGTAAAGTACATTGTTGATTCCTGCCAAGCTAAGATTCTAGATTTCGTATGGCAAGATAAACCTAATGCCACGACTTTTCAAGATTGCGCTAATGAAGCCAATTCTGATGGTAAATGAAACAAACATTGATATTTTGTTTGATTGCTAAATACACAGTACACATGTCAATTATGACAAACAAACGTGTCTTTTATTGTGAATGAAAGAAAAAGTATTACAATTTTAGATTATGGTATAGTATTAATATATTGAACAATGATGAAAACGCAAAATACTAAGTATTTCCTTCGAGACCCGTTGTCTTTCATCAAAATCAATTCATTTCAACAGAATCTAAAATGTTTTACTTCAATGATAACCAATGCAAAGTTTCACCACTCGCTCTTGAAAAGACAGACCAATGCAACGTAACTTCTTACCAAATGGTGTACATTGAAGCAGAAGCAGGTAATGTAAAATGTAATTATTTTTATATTGTTTTAATAGATTAAAAAATGTGTTCTTCAATTGATTTTTACGTTAATATTTGAAAGTTTATTAGGAGAATGCGTTACAATCTGGACATGTTGACTCGATAATGGTACAAATATATACATCAAACGGTACGTGACTCCATAACCTGAAGTAAATCAGCATGAAATTAATCTACAAATTACATCAATTTCCACTTTATTTATTCATTGAAATGAGTGCTTCATTATTATCGTTTTCACTTTACAGTCATTAGTAGATGAACACTAATCACCGTCTGTTTATCATTGATGACATTAGACGTAAGATCCGCTAGTAGAAAAAATTATGCGTGAAGGTAGTGTGGTGTCCTGTGCTCTGTTTACATGTATTGTAGTGGACTTAAGGGGGTTTAGTGTAGAAGTGTAAAAGTATGTTCCTCTCACATTCAATTGTGAGGCAAATGAAAGAACTCGTATTCTGTGTGAAAGTGATCTGTGGATGTTGTTTGTGTTCAACTGGTAGCAATGCTGCAGAATGCAGTGTTTTGAGTGCTTTGAAATATCTGTAGGTGGGTTTTAGCAATGTGAGGTGACCAGGCAGTGTTTAATCATAATGTACTGAGTGTAGAGTGGTGTTTTTAATGTGTGCGTGATAAGTATTGGGAGATGGTCTGACCTATGTTCATTGAGAGTGATCCATGATCTGTGTAAGTGTATGGTGAGTGAGATAGCTAGTTATTTGGGTTGTGTGTATGCATTGAAGGTTTCATGTTTGGGTGTGTAGGGGTTATTTTGTTTATGAATATTTCTACTTGTGCAATGGTGTGTGCTCTTGTTTCCCTGTGGCTAGTGATTTAGTGTCGTGTACATTAAATTCATCATAATAAATTAATTACAGTGATGTTTATGTGATGTAGTTGTAAATGATATCCTGCGAGTGATTCAATTGTATGGTATTGTAACATCTTAGCGTGTTTTTCGTTCGTGATATTTGTGAATGTAATGGATTCGTGTATTAGTGTGATGAGCACCATTCCACCTCGTATGGCCTGATCAACTAACCATTGTGAAACATTTTTTCACAATGCATATTATTTCTTCTTTGTTTTTGTTTTTTTCTTTTAACGTCAGTCGCTAGTAGGAGTAGCTGTGGACATTACATCACCTTCTGTGTACCATTGGTGTCATTTTGATATGCCAGAATCGCTAGTAGAAGTAGTTATGGACAGTTTTACACTGAATCACCTTCTGATGACTCATTGTCATGAAACTATTATTTTTTGGTAAATAACAATTTATATTGTTTCAGATGTCGATGAATTCAGCCGTAAGCTAACCTGTAATTACGATGCTATCATCAATAAATGTGTTGATGACATAGTTTATTATGGTGGACTTTCCGGTGAGAATATTGTATATATAAATACTGTAATAATGTTTAAATATTTAGCAACAATGGAACTATTTATTGATAAAAAGGGTACAATGGTGATATAATAATGTAATATAATAATGTAATGAACTTTCTCTTTATTTACAATTGTTAGTGATTAATCTGACGCTTAAGCTCGATCGAACTGCAATTTAATATTGCTGGTTGCTATTATGAAATAATTTATTATAAACATGAAAAATGAAACGATTGGGTATAAATTTTTTGGATTTTTGGTTTAAATAGTTTGTCTCCTTTCAAAATAGATTAGACATCAAAATAATGTTTTCTTTTTTGTTCAACCCCACAAATTAATGTTCTAGGCTGAGATAAAAATAATCCTTCAAGACGAAATTACTATTTGTCGATATATTCCAGTGGTTAACTTTTCATTATTTTTGTATTACAGTGAATAGAACAGCTGGATCGTGTTATCCGAAACTCAAAAACTTTGATACATATGATTCAGAGTATATCTTCTTCAGCCCTGACTATCAAGCTCCACGAAGTGACATAATTGCCGAGTGTGAAAAGTTTGGGGCCAAAGCTTGTGCACCCGAACCGGGAAAAGATATTGCAGCATTCGTACAGGACCTTAAATGTAAGTTATTATAGAAATTTGTTTATCTGTAAATGTCATCTCGTACAAAATTAAGAAAAAAAAAATTTCACAGAAAGCTCAAACGATCAGACCCACATAATTCGTTTTAAAAACTCTGCTATTTTCGTATGGTTCACACTACTTATTAGTGTTGCTCACATTAATCAATTCGTGCTGGTCATACCACTCAATTCGGGTGGTTCACAAACTCGTTTTTTGCGTGTCATTCTAGCACATCTCCTCAATCTGAGTATTAGCTTCATTTTGTGAACTGTCATAAGCAAAAATCAACTGCGAGAAGATCATTCTGAAAAACGGAATAGCATTCTAGTAAAATACTGTACCAAAATTACTTGAATGTGCCTCTAACATTTCATTTTCTTATAGATTACATTGATGTTCTGGGAGAAGACCATTATGCTGTTGGGTTACTCTATAACAGTAGTGCTGCAACCTTCACTTGGGTTACTGGAGTCGACCACCCTTCGACACCCGGGGAAAATGGATGGAAGACTGGTGAACCTACAAGTGGTAACGAATGTGTTGGAATGGTGAGAAGTGGACTTTCAACCTATGGATGTGAGGAAGACAGTTACTTTTGTTGTTCCCTCCCGCACAGTGCGGATTGAATGAGTTCTAAAATTTAACCCATGATGAACAACCTCCTTCACAATATAACAAATACAATACAATAATTACTATGCTCTGACAATAGAGTTGAATGCTGTAGTAAAATATTATTTATTTATTATTCAGAGTCAAAATATTTTGGTATTCTTATGTTACTTTAATAATCACAATAACATCGATCATGAAGGTTAAAATGTTCAAGGAAAGTTTGAGGTAAACTTCCTTGAAATTAATTTTCTTAGAGAACAGTTTTCTTTTTATGTTCATTACTTTTTCGATAATAGACGCACCGTTTGTGAGCACTTTATGTTTAAGAACACTATTCACAACATTAGTTCTGAGGGGTAGTCATTGTATGTATAATCTAATACATCATAAGGAAGAGAATAAGGATGGGGGTGATGTACGTTTGCTATAGAAATCCTCTGCCTAAAAGAGACAAGAATAACTCCATTGGAAGGACGCAATAGAAATTACATGGCGGTATCGTTATTTCTTTGTCACTTATATTGAGTTCTTTTTAAAGTTTCATCGAACATTCAGTTAATATTTTACTTCGTGTTTAGCATATTTTAATTAAGACTAAATTTTATATTTCTTTAAGAATATGAAAACTTTTCCTCAGAAATATTACTCTAAAATATTTTTTCAATAAATTGTGTGAATTTTACAGTGTTTAAATAAATCTTTCATGAAACCTTTTGAAGATAAATATATTTAAAAGACAATTTAGTAGTGTATATAATATCAAAATTATTTACGTTGCTTCAATAATATCAATTTACAATATAATAAATAAACTGAATATATATATTCTCATTTCATTTTTGACCATTCAATGACTAATTTATGGAATTATGAAAGTTAGGTTAGAATTTCAAACTACACTTTTGATTTTCTTTTGTCTTTTATCAATGTTTAAAATGACTTAATTATTTAGAAAATCATTTCTTTTAGTATGCTAACATATATGAATAATTTCAAAGTCATAACGAATATCAATTGTAAAATGAAAGATGAAAATCATCGTGACCTAAAGCTAAGAAACTGCAGCCAATGAGCGATTGTTTGCGACACCATAAAAAAAATTCGTGAACATCTTATTCACATTAAAATTTGGAATATTCTCTATGAAATATTTTGAATTATTTCTTACATACGCTTTGGTGTGAGCATTTATGGAATGATTCCTCAATATACACGTACTTGATACAAACTGAGTATGTAGCAAAATTACAGTGTCTGAAAACGTGTAACTTTATTGCTGTAGTTAAAATAAAAGTAACATTAGATTATATCAATCGAGTTAAAATATTAGACTAGTTTGTGTAGATGACATGTTTTGGTTTTTGATACCAGTAAAATGTTATTGTTTAATTTGAAACTGTTAACAGCCGGAACTTATATCAGGGCTTAAAATAATTGTTCTGGATACAGTTTTTTCAATAAAATTAATATCCCTAATATTTAAAAATCTTTTATATAAGATAACTTCTAAGTCATTAATAATAATTGCAAATATCATTTATAATATACACTTGATTCTAAGAAAATCTAAAAGCTTGTAGAATCTATAAGATATAGAACAGTTTACAAGAAAATTCTTTTTAGATTTTATATAGGTAGGGTTCCTAGTCTAGCACCATCCTGGTGAAAAGGTTCCCCCGAAATTATCTGGATCACTGTGTGGATCAGGGGGAGGTAAGTCCCTGGGCACGGCTCTCTTCAACTCACTGATTAGAATCTGTAGAATCTCCTGTACAACCTGTGGATGCTTATCGATGATGTTAGTAGTCTCGTATGGGTCACCTGTAAAAAACAAACTTAGTTATCAGTATTTTCTCTTATTTTTTCTGTCGTGATCATTAGAGATTCTACTTTCTATCAACTAATTGACAGGTAAAACAATGAGATCATCTTTTTATGAAAGTCTTTCTGAAATTTGTTTTTGAAGTTGGTTTAAACATTCTTCATTATTTATTTATGAATAAGGATTCATTGATTGAAATGATCTAACAATCGTGATAAAAATTAACCTTTTTAAAATCCTCTTTTCGATCAACTGACTACAAAATCCTCTAACTTAGTTACCAATTATATCTTCTGGTTGTTGATCAGAAAATAAAATCTGTTCTATTACAGGTAAGACCCGATTTTATTATTTGCATCCCGCCCGTTTTTATAAAAGCTGAAATAAATTTGAGGCACGTCTCGAAGTTATCACATTAAGTAGACATAGAAAACGGTGGAATATTTATTGTGAAGTTAATTTAGCTTTTTATATAAACATCAATATTATTATTCAGATGAGGTTATTAGAATCAATTGCTTCAGAAAAAAATATGAATGGCAGAAAAATCTCTTAATTCATTTACTACTTCCAACTTTAATAAATAAATTGCTTAGGGAATTGCATTCATAAAATAACTTTGAGACATGTCTCGGCCTTGTGTGAGTCGTATTTTGATACTAAAAGCGGCGTCTAAAGATATATATGTATCTATTGAAATGATAGTAGCATTACGATGTACACTTTTTCTGAGCGTCACATAGGAATCTCAACTTAGATTCACATAAACCTAGTAATTATAATTTACGCATTACATACAATAATATAATGATTCATTCTTACCTTCAACATCATAGAGCTCCATATGAATGTCTTTGTTTTTGAAGAAGTCATCTGTAACCTTGAACATCGAATACAGTTCAGTTTCCATACGTCTGGTACATTCATTCTTGGTTTCATTTTTGCAATATTTCAGTTTGAAATCTTTCTTGAAATTAGTGTCTTCTTCATAGTCTTCGTCAGGAGAAAATACCGGCAGAGGAAAATCTATTTCTGTTTTCGTAGAATTGAAAGACTCGATTGAACTTGTGGGCGCCTCAGACCTCGTCAAAATGGACAACGGAGAGAGTTGATGTCGTATCGAACTGGTATCTGTTCTAAATTTTTTTACCTGATATTTGAGAGGAGGTAATTTCAAACCTTCTGGAGGAGGAATCCACTCCTTGCCTCTCGTTTCACCGATGACAAGCTTGTATTTTCCTTTTCTGTGGAAGAATTATTTAGAAAAAGTTGTTGGACATATGTATATCTATCATTCAAGTCAAAAATTCAATTTAAGTTATATAGAACAATTTAGGATGTAAATTATATCTATCTTATTATAACATGTGTATACATCACATTGTATTAAAATCCAATTACTTAGGCCAAACTTATTCTAGGACTAATTAATTAGGAAAGAAGATTTGATGGAATTTCTTCTGAAAGGCAATAAAAATAGAAAGAAATAGAAATGCAATACCTTATTGAACTTTTCAATGTGCCGTTTCTCATTTGGATATTGTAGACCACGTGGCTTCTTGTCGTAACGGAAGATGTTCCTTCCAAATCTAGCCACTGGTTGACACCATCGACAGCTGGAGAAGACGTGCCAGCGACTGAGGCTAGGGTGGGCAACCAGTCTACCACGTGAAACAAACTGTAAAATGATAAAGTCAATAGAATTAAAGTTAGTAAACAGGTCACATTTAAATTATCTAAGTATGATACTTAATTATTAGATGCTACTTCTAAATATTTTACTACTTCTAAGTTTGATACTTTAAGTATTATACTTCTAAGTATGATACTTCTAAGTTTGATACTTCTAAGTATGATACTTCTAAGTATGATACTTCTAAGTATGATACTTCTAAGTTTGATACTTCTAAGTATGATACTTTAAAGCATGATACTTCTAAGTATGACACTTCCAAACATGATACTTCAAAGTATGCTACTTCTAAGTATTATACTTCTAAGTATGACACTTCTAAATATCATACTTCTAAGCATGACACTTCTAAATATCATAATTCTAAGTATGATAATTCAGTGCATCACACTACTCCTGAGTACAATAGGATTTATTAAACAGTAATCTCAACTAATTGGTTGGGGTTCGTATACCAGAAAATTCTATGAACAAACCAATGAATGATATTTTGCAGAAGTTCCTGAAGTGAAATTTTCCATGGCAATTTTACGGCGCCTCTGAAATTGAAGCTTACAAGGAGAGCTTAACAACCCAACTACCCATACTAAAATATCCAATTGTTACTGAAACTGTTTTTGACAATTAAAAACTAATTAAGATAGCATATGTTTCGCCCGCACTTTGTGATAATATTTCTGCTTTCATAATTACATCTTATGTATAATTAGGACACCGCTAAATTATCATGTAAAATTTTCTGAAGATCGGTGTTTAATTTTCTTGGACAAAACTAGTAATTTTATGCTGGCACTAGGTATTCCCTCAACTTCTCGGAAAAAGACCATATCGCTCTTTTATTTCGTATTATTTTTTCAACTTTACGGTTTATATTTTAAATAACTAATAATTGAAAGCAATTCGACGAACTGAGATGTAAATTTTCGAACAATATACTCTGTACTAAATTAATTTTCTATCGTGAGCTGAACTAGCAAGCAAATGTACCTTCGGTAAAAATTTAACAATGTTCAGAATGTACAGGTTTTTATATATTTAAGTACAATTATGAGCAATTTAAACCGGTGGGGGTCGGAAAAAGAGACCCAATAGTTAATCCTCTGTTAGTGTATTCGCCCGATTAGTGTACTCACCCTGTTAGGGTGCTCACCGTGTCAGGGTGCTCACCATGATAGAGTACTTACCCTGTTGGGGTACTCACCGTGTCAGGATACTCACCCCGTTAGGGTACTCACCCTCTATGTACAGTCCCCTGCCTCCTCATCTTACTGTAGTGGATGAAAGCAGGGCCTCTTATACCCCCTTCGTACAAAGTGCTCTTGTGACCCTTCAGCGGCCAGTTGCTACCAGACATTATTTTCGAACCGCCATTCTGAAAAAAACTCTTTTAAAACTGAAAAACGATCTAATTGAAATCGCAATCTGTACAATTATTATACGAAATATTAATATTCAATTGTTATTTATCACTCTAACTATATGGTTAATAATTTATTATTTATCATATTATATGCATGTATCCTGTATGTATTATATATAGTCGCTGTTTAGATTTCTTCTGTTTTAAAGAATAATAATTCTGAGCTAATTGTTTCTAATAACATCATCTGATTAATAATAATGATGTTTATTGTAGTTACCCTGAAAAATCACCACAATTTTTTTTTCTCCGTTTTTTATGTCAACAAACTGTAATAACATCGAGATATGTCTCGCTGTTATTATTGCTTTTTTAAAAGTGGCGTGTAATTAAAGCGGGGCCAGACTATATTAAAAAATAAATGGTTTTATATGCCAATAATCTTTAGATTGATTCACCAAAAGTAGTTCGTTGTACCACTCACATCAGTGGAGAATACTATGATTGTATCCTCGAAAACTCCTTTCATTTTCAGAGAATCAACAATCGAGCCAACCGCATCGTCCATGGCTGTTATCATACCTAAAAAATGATCCAGAATTATTTTTCAATTCAAAATTACCTAAGTAATTTTTCACTTTCTAATATATAATGCAATGATCTTTTTCTTTGTTAATAAACTTACCTAGATAAGTTCGTCTGTCCTCATCCTCAACTTCTTTATAGAGGTTGACATACTCGAGAGGGGCGTCTAAGGGACCATGTACCGCTTGGAATGACAAATAGATAAAAAAGGGATCTTTGGAGTTGTGACTATGAATTATCTCCTGTGCTCTCTTGGCGAATGAAAACTGTGAAGATGAAATAATTTACCTTATTTGTTCGTATCACTAAATATTTAATGTGATTGCATTATGTAACTTACTGTTGAATATTCACCGTTTGCTGGGAAGAACACTTCCAAATCTTTTCGGAAATCGTACCCTTTCACTCGTTGATCTGCATTTTTTCAATTGTTAAAGATATTGATTCAAATTATCAAATTCGTCTAAATTAAAAAACTGTACCTTCATTAAGTAAATCGCTTCTTGTATGAGAGACGTAGCTTTGAGACCCTGTATAAAAACCATAGAAGGAATCGAATCCTCTATATGTAGGTGTGTACTCCCATTTGCAGAATCCCAAGTGCCATCTATTGATTTTATTAGAAAGTTACTGTATAATATAATTAATATTTTTAAACTAAAATTGACTTCAAACCTACTTCCCAATCATGTGAGTTCTATAACCAGCTTTCTTGAGTACTTGAGGTATGATTTCCAGATCAACGGACAACCCAGTAGGTCTAGTGGGCTTAATTGGGCCTCCCTGAAAGAACATTAACGCACTTACAATATTTATTTATAATTCATATTATTTATGAAATGCTTGATATATTCATACCTGTCTACCGATGGTGAAAGGATATTTTCCAGTCATCAAGGCAGCTCTGGTAGGAGTACAAACAGGCTGAACGTAAGACTGTTCCAGAATGATTCCATCCCTGGCCAATCGGTCAATATTCGGCATAAATACACCCGGGTTGTGCCAAGATACATCATTGAAACCTGTTATTCGTTTCAAGTTCAGCTTGAAATTAATTTAAATACAAGAAATTAATACCTGAATTACATTGAGTGAATATGTAATTGAATACTTACCCAAATCGTCCACTAGGATGAAAATTATGTTCGGCTTCGTTTTAACAGTCACAGCTCCGTTAAGCAAGAAAATCACAAGGAAGGTACCACGAACCATTCTTTGATTCATCTAATTCAATTATGATACACTGGAGAATAACATAGGATAGACTTTCTTTTTTCGCATCAAACACTCTAAGATGTCACCCATTGCCGATGTCAAATGCTATACTGCAAGCGAAGAGTTACACTAGAGGCAGGAAGAAAAATTCTAAATAGCTTTCACTTTCTACTTTGAGGTTGTGAAGGATATTATCTTCGATTTAAATTTCTTAGTAGTAAATCTCTATAAATTAATATTTCAGTAATTACCATTTTACTTAAACATTGTGATATTTCATGGCTACCCTTTTTAGTTAGATTCATCAGTGCATTTGAATATTTAATTTGGTTGATTTCTGTCACTGGGTCAGATTTCTCTCGTAAGGTACCGATTGTTACTTTCTAGAATCCTACGAAAAACAATGTGAAAAGTTCAATGCCTATTTAGAGTTTCTTTCTATTTTTTTAAAATTAAATTTCACTTTCCTTATCTCCGTACCATATGAATTAATATTTTAATACGTTAGTTTCATAAGAATCTTCCATAATGGATTAATGTATTGACTCATAATAAAATATCTTTAAAATTGTTATAAAATGATAATTAAACAACCTACTTGATTTAACTACAAAAAGAATGAATTGCAGATATTTCATGTATTTATTTTATGCATAGAACAGAATTTTCTGTTTATATACTTACTATATACGATCATATTATAATATTCTACGTGTTCCTCTCTCAGTTAGTCCGTCCGTTACACTTTCAGTAATTAAATAAAAGCAAACTATTCAATAACCCAATCATCGAACACTGCCCTAATCACCGAACACTATCCAAATTACCGAACACTATCCTAATTACCAAACACTGTCCTAATCACCGAACACTGTCCAAATAACCGAACACTGACCTAATCACCGAACACTGTCCTAATCACCGAACACTATCCTAATTACCGAACACTATCCTAATTACCAATAACTGTCCTAATCACCGAACACTGTCCTTATTACTGAACACTGTCCAAATCAACGAACACTGTCCAAATCACCGAATAAATTTCATGTAAATAGATTTCATGTAAATAAATTTCATGTAAATAAATTTCATGTAAATAAATTTCATGTAAATAAATTTCATGTAAATATATGTCATGTAAATAAATTTCATGTAAATAAATTTCATGAAAATAAATTCCATGTAAATTAAGTTCATGTAAATAAATTTCATGTAAATAAATTTCATGTAAATTAAGTTCATGTAAATAAATTTCATATAAATAAATTTCACGTAATAAATTTATTTGATTGCATATTGATTCGATTTTTATTCTGCTGAAATATATTTACTTTAGAGGAAACACTATTTCACGTGGAGGAATTATTATTTCATATGATGGAAGTGCTCTTTCACTTTGATGAAATGTTTTTTCATTTGATGAAATGATATTTCATTTAGAGGAAATTCAATTGGAAAATGTATAGTTTACTTTCACGTTAAAAATAACGGGTCATCATCAATACCAATTTATTACCCGTTATTAGGTTAATTTTAATGAATTCAAATAAAATAAAATTTTCTGCACAGTCTAACTTATTTTATGGATAAAATACATTCAAAAATTTAATAGAAACAGGATATTTAAATATCAAGTCAATATATTCCCGTGCGTATCATAGTTACATTCTTCATGCCTATTACCCGTCGAGTAAAAGCGGACACCAAATAAATAAATCCATATATAACACACTAATGAAATGATTAGTATAGATTATTTGTTCCTTAACTCGTAGTATTTAACACTAATCCTTTGCACTACCCAGAAAAGTATTAATATACCAAGACATAATATATCATATATGTTGATTAAATATACTTCTCATCGCGTGGAATTTCTACGGTCCAAACCCTTTTTAAGCCCTATTGTATGATGATTAATGTATACTGTATAATTTGGAACTTTCTATTTTAATTTTCAAAAGGAATTCAAATAAACACACACGTACCTTCTTCTGTGAAATAATGAATAAACACATCTTAAATTATGATAAAAATTATTATGTATTAAAACTTTACAATTTATATTATTTATTTTTCACAGAAATAAACGTTTCAATATTATAATTTTTTTAGATAATTAACATATTCTTAATAATTATCAAAAAAAATTTAAGGAAATTTCCGTCAATTCACCAATAAACATATTTATGTAACAGTTATCATAATTCTAAACCTGTTATTTATGGTTAAAATAATATGACACTCAATAACTATAGAAAAATTACCAGTGATGATCTGTAGTAGAATGACTTTATTATTTTATTGTATAAAATATCTGCAACATTAGCGACTAATTTCTTCTTTTTTAAAGTAATTTGCACATCTTTCAATAATTATTTTTTTCTCAATAACTGCATTTTAATTTTAATTTTCTTTTCTATAAGAGCATTTTTTCCAAGTAGAACTCAGCTATAATGAAATCCTGTATAATGTTCTGTCCTGAGAAAGGAAGTAGGCTAAAGTGAACTAATTTTCTTTAGTCTGCCATGAATGGTCATTAGTTTTAGAAAACTGATGGCGATTTAAGGTAAACTAATGAAAATTTGTTCACTTCTTTACTGAGGACACTACATATACAGGATTTCATTATAGAGGAGTTCAGTTGAATCCAAATGTTTTATCCACCTCATAAAAGTGTTTTTTATCACAATGTGACAGGTAGCATGCCTTTTTAAAACAGTTTAAAATACTTATATAAAATAGTAAATAAAATCTATTAATTCTCAACACCATCCTGGCGAAAAATTCCCACCGAAATTATTGGGATCACCCAATGGAGATCTGGGAGGATTGTCTTCAGGTACTGCACGGGGTATTTGCTCCAGGAGGTAAGAAAGGAGATCCTCCAGTGCTGGGTGATCTTTGGTGAACACGTTGATCTCTTCAGTGGGATCGTCTGAATTCATAATATTAAAAGTAAAAAGTAAAAAAAAAGTAAATAATAAATAATTGAATTTTTTGACAAACTAACATAAAGCTACACGGATATATGTTTTAATCTTGCTAACAGTACTTTGAAAGTACTGTCAGCAAGAAAGAAAGATTAATCGAAAAATTTCATAAGCTCAGATTGGTTCATAAAGCAAAGTTAACCTCCACTTGCCAAGTATTGTGAGTGTCCGGTAATCGAGTGGTTACCCCCATTATTTTTTTTTTTTCATTATAATCTTCTGAAGGAAGATTATTTTTTAAATTTCTTATAAATGTTCAGAATATTTTTGGATTATAATTTCTATTTATAAAAACTTACTTTTCAGTTAATCTTGTAAATAGTAAACTATATACAAATATTTATTTAACCTTTCATCTTTCAACATATCAGTTTTTAATACTTAGTTTAAGTAACTAAATGTTATCACTAGAACGTTTATGGTTCAGTGTAATTTAAAGTTCTCACAATAATACTGACACCATTGAGTGCAATGGGATCCGGAAAATTGATCGAAAGCAATTGACCGAAAACAATTTATCGAAGGCAATTGATCGAATGGAAAATTGGTCGAATGAAAAATTGGTCGAAAGGGAAATTGGTCGAATGGAAAATTGATCGAAAGGAAAATTGGTCGAATGGAAAATTGATCGAAAGGAAAATTGGTCGAAAGGAAAATTGGTCGATAGGAAAATTGATCGAATGGAGAATTGACCGAAACAAAATTGATCGAAAATGATATTGGATCTATTTACACTAATTGACAATGATAACTAAAACCATGGATTACCAGGGAAACTTACTTGCAATATATTACAGCTAGTAGATTTTGTTACCATGATTTATATATAATAATAATAATTTATACGATAGTAATATATAATAACAATTTATGTATAATATTTCTTCAATCAACTGCTTATCTACAACAGAGAATTATATGCTTTGAAATATATTATAATTTGAAGAACTTTAAGTTTTCTTAGTTCAAGAATTTGGGTAGTTCTAGATAACTTGTGAAATGAAAGTTAAATAATTAATTAATTTAGTATTGGTTTAACGTCTGTTTCGGAACCAAAAGCCATATCACTGATGGCATAAGGAAATTAAATACAAGAGATAGGAAGAAGCAGTCAGAAAGGAAAGTGGATTCATGAACAAAGTCATCTACCACCGTGGGTGACAATGCTCATGGATGCAGAAAAGCTACTCTGTGAGTGCAGTCACTTACCAGGGAATGTAACAAAAAGGGACACTAAGCACCGGTTGCTGCACTCACAGATGGAAGAAAAAAATGAAGCTGATCTATTCGATCAATTTTCCTTTCGATCAATTGTTGTGCGATCAATTTTCCTTTCGATCAATTTTCCTTTCGATCAATTTTCTATTCGATCAATTTTCCATTCGACCAATTTTCCATTCGATCAATTGCTTTCGATCAATTTTCCTAGACCCATAAGCAAAGAACATAGGATTAAAATAAAAACAGGTCTTTTCCTACAATTTTTGACAAGTACAACTTTTAATTGTTTAGCCTTTTCGATCTGACTACCCAAAATTTGATTAAATAATTGATTTGGTGAATTTTCGATTTTAATAGAAAAATAGGCACATCCTTTGAGGATGTGCCACATCTACAGATTGCTGTCCCAAAATAAGGCCACCCTCCATGTACGGGTTAAGATGAATTTAAATCCTAGTGTCTTACCTAGTAGATTATAGAGCTCCATCTCGTAGTTGTATTTGAAGAAATCTTTTACAGTTTTGAGCTGATTGAATAGAGTGACTTCCTTCCTCATTTTCCTGCATTGCTTCTTCGTTTTTCCCGTACATATTCCTAGAAGAAGACTAGAATCTTCAAACTCTGATTCTTCGTCTTCTTCATCTTCAGTGGCTTCATAATCAGAATTACTCATAATTTTATTGGAGGCTATAGAATCATGAGTTATATCTCGTGATATTTGTGCATCTTTGAATGCGTTTATGATCGTAGATCTTTGTTTAAATTGAGATAACGTATTGTTCGAGATGTCAAAGTTTGAACCTTCCAATGGCGGATACCATTCCTTCTTTCTAACTTCACCGATAATTAATTTGTAGTCATTTACCCTGAGAAATAGAAAAGGAATATTTTAACTTTGGCAAGGTTGATAAATAAATGTTTCGTAATTTAAAATAATTAATCAGACAGATTAGTGAATAAATAAATCACTTTAAAACTTCTCTAGAATTGATGAAATATATCATAAATAGGTAAGTGTAAAACCCAGTAATCAGTGAAACTTAGATTAACTTTAGATAAGGTTTCAAATAATTTAATACTATGGTACTTAACTAACCTAACAGATGCCCTGAGAGTTCCGCCTTTTCCCTTCAAGTTGAACACAACTTTAGTCCTGCTGGGAATGTCTTCAGTTCCCTCAATATTGTCCCATTGGTTCACCCCGTCAGTAGAAGGGTAAGGAATCCCTGCAATACTTGCCAAGGTGGGTAACCAATCTACCACGTGGAACAACCTATGTAGGTAACATGAAAAATAAATCCTTGTGGGAAATATTTATAATCAGCAGATCGTCTATTATTATCAACTATGGTAAATATTTCTCGTTTTTTTATCGTAAAATATCACAATTTCAGACATTATTGCTGAGATTTCTTGTCAGAAGTGTCCCTATGTTCACTATAGGTGCTTCAAATTTATGAGCAATCGATATATAGATTATTTCGTCGTAGATAAATGATTTTTTATCATTGATTATAGTGGTCGATCGAAAACCTACGATCAATGATTATAATTTACCGATGGATAGATAGCATAGATCTCGACATAAAACAAGAGAATCCGAAGTAAAATTTATGATGGGTCCACCAAAGATTAGAAGAAGAAGAACATTTTACAGCTCTAACAAAACTGTTTGAGAAGACTCATGTTCTACCCACCCTCTATATATTTGTCCATTTCTTTCAGCCAGTTTAGGGTAATGGATGAATGCAGGGCCTCTTATTCCTCCCTCGTAAAGAGTGGACTTATGACCGGCAAGAGGCCAGTTGTTTCCAAAGGCCTTCAAACTTCCGCCGTTCTGGAAAAATGAATGGAATGATGTACGTAGATGAGGAATTAATATTATTTTTAATAATTAGAACCTTGTTTCAAGTTTCTTGACTCACGTCAGTGCTGAATACTATGACTGTTTCATCAAAGATTCCTTTTCTCTTCAAGCTATCCACTACAACTCCTACAGCGTCATCCATAGCAGTGACCATACCTGCAATCATGAGAGAATATAAGGCAAAATACGAATACTTTCCATATTCATTTCAGATTAAAAAAGATATTACACCATGACGATCAAATGAATAGGAAATATTTCAGATAAAGCTTTAGATATAGAATTTCATGTTCTGTTAACCTAGATATGTTCTTCTCTTCATGTTCTTCACTCCATCGTACAGGTCGATGTACTCCTGAGGGGCTTCCAGAGGCCCATGGACAGACTGGAAGGACAAGTACATGAACAGAGGAGAATTCGTACCGTGCTGTTTGATGATCTCCTGAGCTTTTTTGGCGTAAGACAACTGAAAAATGAAAGAATTTTTTGAAAGAGAAGTGGTTATTTAAAATATGAAATAATATTACTTACAATATTAAAAAAAATGTACTTTTTGGGAGATTTTCTATAGCTAAAATCAATGTCATCATGATACAAATTAATAGAGCTTGCAAGTATGATATTATTGAGTGAAAATTAGAATATTGAACATAAAAAACCCACCGTAGAATATTCATTTTCAGGGGGATGAAACACGTCAGTGTTGTTTCGAAAGTCGTACCCCGTTATCTTTTCTGAAGCTGAAAAATATCAATTAATAAGGTAACTTATTATATATTACGCTTCTCCTCAGCGTATAATAAATTGCAGCATATTTTTATTATAGCTTGTTACAGAACTAGTAATTGTTTACAATTCTCGCTGTTAGTTATAATAACGATTCATGAACAGTCTTTTTGTAGAAAAAAAATTTGCCGTGGAAAACAATATTGGAACCACTCTCATAATTAAGTATCACCAATATAACTTTTTTTGGGGAAGATATTAGTTCCACTAACATTATACACAGAGACAAAGTTATATTGGGTCCATAGAAGATTATATCAGTTCCCTAGCTCCTAAACCTTTGGTGACCCAACTATAAAACTTTAGCTATTAACACCAATGGCCCAGGCATAAGTAAAAGGGTAAATAGTATAATAATCTTATCTGCAATACCTAGTCGGTCTCTCTTTTGATGAGAGTAGTACCCTTGACCACCAGTATAGAAGCCAAAGAATGAGTCAAATCCTCTGTAAGTTGGAGTGTACTCCCACTTGCAGAAACCCAAGTGCCATCTGATGGAATTGAAAATAGGAATCATCACATAGAAAATTATTCGAAACCCAAATCAGCTTTTTAATTCGTAACAATATTGAAAGACTTTTAAACATTGATTTGATCTGATGAACAGCTTTTTTTTATTAAACATTGATCATCATTAATAAACTTCATTAAATATACCAAATGCATTATTTCATACTATATAAGTAATCAGTTAAGAACTCACTTGCCAACCATATGAGTGCTGTAACCTCCTTCTTTCATAACTTGAGGTAGAAGTTTTGAATCTAAATCCAGTCCAGTTGGTCTCAAAGGTTTTAAAGCACCGCTCTTGATTATAAAGAGTTATATTGAGATTATTGTAATAATTATATGTATTTAGCTTTTAAACTAATAGTCCATTTCAACTAAGAATAAAATAAACATTTAAAAATCACACTTCCAGAAACACTTCAAAAAGTTGTTCCGGAGCTGAAAAACTGGAGCATTCAAATGGTGTGATCTGGAAAAAAATCTATTGGAGACTATTAATCTAACTATTCATATAAATTAAGAGTTGATAATTCACTTTGTGCCAACGAATTTTCAAAAAAATGCTTTTTATTACCGCAATACAGGCGCGGTAAATCAACGCGATCTGTCTATAAAGATCGTCCTGCAGGTATCAGGGATACAAACTAAAATAAATAATAATTAAATCGTTTTTTTTTTCTAATATTCTCGTGGAAAAGTAGGAGGAGCTTAGCAAAAAGTCTGGTAGAAAGACTTAAAAAACCTCACGTGTGTCGGCCCTTAAGAACTCATAATTGATATTGTAATAATCTCTATCAATTGACTTAAATTTCACTGTACCTGTCTACCGATGGTGAATGGATATTTTCCAGTCATTAAGGCAGCTCTGGTAGGAGTACAGACAGGCTGAACGTAAGACTGTTCCAGAATTATTCCATCCCTGGCCAATCGGTCAATATTCGGCATGAATACACCCGGGTTGTGCCAAGAGACATCGTTGAAACCTGGTGAATAGAACAGGATGAAATACTGTAAGTGAAATGTCCATAATTTGCCTATTTGAAAATTACTTTAATCGGAATTTTTGTAACATATTTCAGAGAAAAGTAATTTATGATAGGGCTTTAAAATATTAAGAGTGTCTCTTATTAATCTTCTTGGATCTGAAAACTATAAGCTTCTGCAATGGATGATCAACTTACCCAAGTCGTCAGCAAAGATGAAAATGATATGTGGTTTGGTTGCTGGTCGTGCTCTCGTCATCATTGCTAGGACGAGTAGAACCACTAGCATTTTGAAGCAGAAATGACTTCTGTAGATCATCTTGAACCACCTCGAAAGAGAAACTCTATTCGTCAAGGAAAAGTGGGAAGAGGACATACGAATACTACCCTGCTGTACTAACTGAACAAAATTAATATTTATTCCTTTGATAAATTGACTATATTGAAAGAAAAAGATATTTACCTTGAGATTAAGATATGAATTAATAAATAGTTAATCGAAACATATAACTATTTAACTTTTTCGTATAAGATTATTTCCTTACATTCATGCAATATTTTTTTTAATAACAGATTTTTTCAAAAATCCAACTCGATTCATTTTTTTCATACAGATATTAGGAAATTAGTTTCTTTATTTTGCCGGTTCTACCTAAAGACAAAATCTGAAAAACGGCAAATTTATTTTTTACCTCAATAGAGGCTATAGTATAAAAATAATTAGAATGTTATCACAGTGTTATTTGCAAATTAACTTATAAGTGTAATTAATTTTCATTCATGTTTATCATCCTACCTACTATAATAACATGATGAATCAGAAAAAAACTGTAAAAAGCCCCAACAAAACTTCAAATAATGCATATAAAGAACTCTCGCAAAATAAAAGTATTATAAAAAAGCTATTTATCTATTAGACTATAATAATAAAATTGTTAAGTATGTTATTATTGTAATATTCTATATTGAAAGATCATTTCAATGATTATTAAATGTCAATAAGTGAAGGCAGAACAGAACATAAATTCTATTTGCATAATTTCCAAAAGTTTATATTTGCTTACAAAAGACAAATTAATCGCTCAAAAATATGCAATTGCATCGCATACACTAGGGTAAGTTACTAATTATCGGTCAGTACTACATCTTCGGTCATATAATAAAAACTATTTAAAAATTATTATTAGATAGCACTGTGTAATAATAATAATTTTTATATCGTTTTTTCTTTTATGACCGAAGATGTAGTAATGACCAATAATTCGTAACTTACCCTAATAATAAGTTGAATATGTGCATATATTGAAGATTAGATTTCTGCCAGTAAATACACGTGTGTTCTTTGAGTCACTTGAAGCAAAATGATTTGGTCAAAAAATGTGTCGATTAAAAGATAGGCATCAATAGATTGCTGATTTAAGGTAATTGAAGCACTTAAATCTTTATTGATTTCATCTATTTTCAGTTTGGTATTAACTGTTTTTCTATTACAGGAATATTAATAGAATTAATGAAAGTTCTTAAAATAAAATTGAAATAATGCATTTGGCTAGTAACGTATTTATATATTTAAATAGTGCAATAATTTGATTACGTGATGAAAAGGAAATACAAAATGCTACCAATGTTTTTCCAATCTCGTTTTCTATGTGAACTTTTTATAGAAAACGAAATAGCAACCCATTCAAAGAAAATTTTTCTTTAACACTTATACTATAATAAATCTGTTGATATTGATTAAATTGTCATTTATAGAGATGAAAATAATTAAATAGTTATATGACTATTATCAATTAATTTTCAAGTAATATATTCATAATTGAAAAAAATTATGAAAAATTGATAATCAAGATAATATTATTTTCCATTAATAGAGAAAAAATAACGTGATAGGTTATAGGTTATAAATACAATATTTATAAATGTTCTAACAGATATATAAATGATCCTATTGTAAACTTTTTAACTAAAACTATTTTAAAAGAAACAGATGAAAAAATTTGTTAAAAAAATTAATATGTCAAATTTTCAGATTGTTTTCCGAAATATGGTAGAGACACATAAAGTATATTGTTACTACTGGTAGGTGACACTGGTTAATTTTTTGGTTGATTTGTAAATTTAACTAAACATTTGTAAATTTCTTTTTTCCAAAAAGTAAGTACAAAAACTGTTACTTCAAAAAAATAACTTTAGAAAACCTAATTCATCGTGAAAATGAGAATTATTGCTGCATATATTGTAAGCTTCAAAAATAAGTGTCCATTTACAATTAAGTTTAAAATTAAATGAAGAGGAACTATAAAAACTTGTTCCTAAACCTGTAAGGGAAGATTTTCTAAAAACAGAGATTGTTAAATATTCTCCACACCTAGTTACAGTACAATCGAAAAATGACAATTTCGAATAATGTTCTATTTCTTGAGTAAAAGTGATATGTTTGCTATTAAAAATAATCAAAAATCAATTGTGTATCACCCCCGTTCTTTTAAAAACAAAGATAATATCATCAATGTACCTATAGAAAATAGGTTTAAAATTAGAAGAACGTATTAAGCAAGATGAGACATGAAAATGCTTGCGAATAATACAATCAATAGGAATATAAATATAGTGTATAGATATACATTTAATTTAACACCTACAAATTAATCAAGTTGTTTTTCTCGTAAGGGTTAAATGAATAATTATAAACTTATATAATATGATACTTATATGATTTATTAATGAATAATTTCAATTATTCACAAAAAGATTATTAGAAACATTCTGCATCATAGGAATGAAGATCTGAAACACTAAAAATCTACTAATCAAAACGAAGGTAATAAATATAGTAATAAAGAAACAAACACATAATTTCCAACCATGTTGAACACTATCCTAATAATTATTGCACCTGACTTCCCTGATCACCTTCCCAGATGGGGTATGACCTGCCACTGCACTGACATGCTAGACTGTGGTACACATGATCAACTGACGGTGCCTTGGTACTATTGTCACTGTGATATTGTCACTGTGATATTGTCACTGTGATATTGTCTCTGTGATATTGTCACTGTGATATTGTCACTGTGATATTATCACTGTGATATTGTCACTGTGATATTGTCACTATGATATTACCCCTGCTAGTGACACTGTGATATTGTCACTGTGCTAGTGTCACTGTGATATTGTCACTGTGCTAGTGTCACTGTGATAGTGTCACTGTGATATTGTCACTGTGATATTGTCACTGTGATATTGTCACTGTGATATTGTCACTGTGATATTGTCAATGTGATACTGTCACTGTGATATTGTCACTGTGATATTGTCACTGTGATATTATCCCTGCTAGTGTCACTGTGATATTGTCACTGTGACATTGTCACTGTGATATTGTCACTGTGATATTGTCACTGTGATAGTGTCACTGTGACATTGTCACTGTGATATTGTCACTGTGACATTGTCACTGTGATATTGTCACTGTGATATTATCCCTGTTACTGTCACTGTGATATTGTCACTGTGATAGTGTCACTGTGATATTGTCACTGTGATAGTGTCACTGTGCTAGTGTCACTGTGATATTATCACTGTGACATTGTCACTGTGATATTGTCACTGTGATATTATCCCTGTTACTGTCACTGTGATATTGTCACTGTGATAGTGTCACTGTGATATTGTCACTGTGACATTGTCACTGTGATATTGTCACTGTGATATTATCCCTGTTACTGTCACTGTGATATTGTCACTGTGATAGTGTCACTGTGATATTGTCACTGTGATAGTGTCACTGTGCTAGTGTCACTGTGATATTATCACTGTGATATTGTCACTGTGATATTGTCACTGTGATATTGTCACTGTGATATTGTCACTGTGATATTGTCACTGTGATATTGTCACTGTGATATTGTCACTGTGATAGTGTCACTGTGATATTGTCACTGTGATATTGTCACTGTGATATTGTCACTGTGATATTGTCACTGTGATATTGTCACTGTGATATTGTCACTGTGATAGTGTCACTGTGATATTGTCACTGTGATATTGTCACTGAAATTTTGTCATTTTACATCAAATATATTTAATAGCACCATTCATTTATATATTTTAACATCAACTAATTCTAATATATACTTATAAAAATACGATCATTAATTAAAGGATTTATTCAAGCCATCAGATTTGAATATTAGATTTATATGAAAACTATACAAGCAAACAGTTTTTCTCAGTACTGTTCTCCTTTGTTTGCGTACTGTTGGCCCGTTAGTTAGGGATGGTAGCCCGCAAAGTCCCGTACACATCGCAGGGTCAACACCCTCGCGTCCTTTGCAGTATTCCGCATTTGGAAAATACCTACAGTTTCTCACCTTCCGAGAGAATATACCACAGCTCTTCACGTTACATGTCATGATATCATTTCCAACTACACCATTTTAAGGTCAAATTAAAAAAGATAAAATTCAAATGAAAAAAACTCAACTTCAAATGAAAAAAAATCAACTTCAAATGAAAGAAAATCAACTTCAAATGAAAAAAAATCAAGTTCAAATTAAAAAACTGAAGTTCAAATTAAAAAAACTCAACTTCAAATGAAAAAAACTCAACTTCAAATGAAAAAAACTCAACTTCAAATGAAAAAAACTCAACTTCATATGAAAAAAATCAATTTCAAATGAAAAAAACTCAAGTTCAAATTAAAAAACTCAAGTTCAAATTAAAAAAACTCAACTTCAAATGAAAAAAACTCAACTTCAAATGAAAAAAACTCAACTTCAAATGAAAAAACTCAACTTCAAATGAAAAAAACTCAACTTCAAATGAAAAAAATCAAGTTCAAATGAAAAAAATCAACTTCAAATGAAAAAAACTCAACTTCAAATGAAAAAAACTCAACTTCAAATGAAAAAAACTCAAGTTCAAATTAAAAAAACTCAAGTTCAAATGAAAATAAATCAAATTAAAATTAAAAAAGATTAATCAATTTAAAATAAATCAAATTCAATTTAAAATAGTTAGTATTCATATTAGTACCTACCATAAGCTTTGGTACCTACCAAGAGCTTTAGTACCTACCATGAGCTTTGGTACCTACCAAGAGCTTTAGTACCTACCATGAGCTTTGGTACCTACCATAAGCTTTGGTACCTACCAAGAGCTTTGGTACCTACCAAGAGCTTTAGTACCTACCATAAGCTTTGGTACCTACCAAGAGCTTTAGTACCTACCATGAGCTTTGGTACCTACCAAGAGCTTTAGTACCTACCATGAGCTTTGGTACCTACCAAGAGCTTTAGTACCTACCAAGAGCTTTAGTACCTACCATAAGCTTTGGTACCTACCAAGAGCTTTAGTACCTACCATGAGCTTTGGTACCTACCAAGAGCTTTAGTACCTACCAAGAGCTTTAGTACCTACCAAGAGCTTTGGTACCTACCATGAGCTTTGGTACCTACCAAGAGCTTCAGTACCTACCATGAGCTTTGGTACCTACCAAGAGCTTTAGTACCTACCAAGAGCTTTGGTACCTACCAAGAGCTTTAGTACCTACCATGAGCTTTGGTACCTACCAAGAGCTTTAGTACCTACCATGAGCTTTGGTACCTACCAAGAGCTTTAGTACCTACCAAGAGCTTTGGTACCTACCATGAGCTTTGGTACCTACCAAGAGCTTTAGTACCTACCAAGAGCTTTAGTACCTACCATGAGCTTTGGTACCTACCAAGAGCTTTAGTACCTACCAAGAGCTTTAGTACCTACCATGAGCTTTGGTACCTACCAAGAGCTTTAGTACCTACCAAGAGCTTTGGTACCTACCATGAGCTTTGGTACCTACCAAGAGCTTTAGTACCTACCAAGAGCTTTAGTACCTACCATGAGCTTTGGTACCTACCAAGAGCTTTAGTACCTACTAAGAGCTTTAGTACCTACCAAGAGCTTTAGTACCTACCAAGAGCTTTAGTACCTACCATGAGCTTCGGTACCTACCATGTGCAAGTACCAAAAAGCTTACTGGCCCTAATAATTCTTCAAATTATTTTTTGCTTCAAGAAAATCATAATTTGTATTCTTTAAAATTAAAAAAAAATCGGAATTTTTAAATTGACTGAAAAGAATAATTTCTACTTGTAGTGAAAAAATTCGTAAAATTGAAGATATTCATTATTATTGATTTTGTTTCAATTTGAATTTGATTTATTCTAATATGAATACTAACTATTTTAAATTGAAATTGATTTATTTTGAATTGATTGATCTTTTTTAATTTGAACTCGAGTTTTTTTAATTTGAATGTCATCTTTTTCAAATCGATTTTATCTGTTTTAATTTGACTGTAAAATGGTGTAGTACAGTACCTGTTATTGAATCTAAATTATATTCGAATGCAAGTATGTATTATGGATAAATCAATTCTGGTTAAACAAAAAAAAAATTGTATCTCAAAAGCCAAAATAATTTTTTTTTAATAATTAGTTTCAATATTATTGTAGCGCGTGGCCCCGTAGTCATGATACCTCTACAAATGATTTGTTTCTCCTTTTAATATGGCCCCCTTCACACTTGCGTTAGAAAAAAGTCTGCAATTTTTCTAACGCGGCGTTGAGAAACGCAAGTGTGAAGGGGTCATATGTACTAGCGGTACCCGTGGATAATCCACGGTTTTTTACATAGATTGATCACATGTGTAGTATGTATATTTTTTAACTTAAATTGTAATCTCCATAAATTTGTATATAATGACAAATGATAATTCAAAGGGAAACTAAAAATAACAGCATTTAAATAATTCTCATCCTCATTCGGGTAGAGGTTAAATTTGCTTTTCCGTTTTTCTGTTTTCCCCGAATTTTCATTTTCCCGGATTTTTCATTTTCCTAATTTTTCGGTTTCCTGATTTTTCAGTTTTCATAATTTTTTTGTTTTCTGAATATTTCAGTTTTTTCGTTTTTCTTGGGTTTCTTTTCCAAATTTTTTTCGGAGTTTTCTAGTTTCGATTTTCCGGATATTTTTTAGTCTTTCCAGATATTTCAGTTTTCGGATTTTCCTGATTTTCCATTTTCGTATTTTTTTTTCCATTTGCCTGCTTATTTAGTTTCTCTCGATTTTTCGTATTTCCACTTTTAGATGTGTCGAATAATTTGTGTCAAAAAAATTTATGTCAAAAAAATTTGTATCAAAAAATATTGTGTCAAGAAAATTTGTGTCAAGAAAATTTGGGTTATTAAGATATCGACTATGTGAGCGTAACACATGTACTAACTAACGAACGAACAAGCAGGATAATAATATGATTTCTCAAGTGGTGAGCCAATGGCTAAAATTATATCGCGTCTTCCAGGACGGTTAATTCCTTATTTTGAGGTTACATGACTGGTAATCTGGCGTCATTTCAATGGAGTAAAGATATAACTGAAACAAAATAAGGTTTTCAGCGTCCTGCAATCGATGCAACTCTACCTCTCTCTAGTGTAGTTTATCATAATTCTATGAATAAAAGTGTGACACACGGACAGACCGCATGTGACCCCCCCCCCCCCCCCCCCCCGCCGCCAGATCATTAAACAATCATGAAGCGTGCAGTCCAACAAACTAGCGGATAAAACAAACTACATTACGGATATTTGTGACATAATTGGCCAAAAAGCGTGAAAACAAGTTTTTCAAAGTCCCAATCCTTCAGTAATACATAGGAAATAAATAACTTTAAACTCACATATCTCAAAAACTATTAGTTTCTACAAAAAACGGTTTTGATTTTCGGATTCTATGGACAAAAATACATATAGAAATAATTAATTTAAATTGAATCTGGTGGGAGTCGTCAAATGGGAAAGATCCATTATTAGTTACTAGGCGGGCCTTTGCAGCCTGGGTTTAATAAAACTTTTTGCGTCAAACTGGCAAAATTACTTGTATGGATATTAAATTAGCTACTGATAACCCAACCAAATTGTGAGATCAATTTCGTCCGGATTCGTGCTACTCAGCATAAAATACAAACTGTAGCAAGAAATGTTTCTTTTGCCCTTCAAAGAAAAAAGATAGGAAATCTAAAGGGCCGTACACACGTAGGGTTTTTTAAGTCTTTCCACCAGACTTTTTGCTAAGCTCCTCCTACTTTTTCCACGAGAATATAAGAAAAAACGGTATAATTATTATTTATTTCAGTTGGTATCCATAATACATGATAGATTGTATCAAAAATTACATCTGAGCCTAAAGAGAGGAGGTTAAAAATTTCCTATGAATATTTTTCACAAAAAAGATATAGAGTCAAAAGAACATATTTTCTAATTTTCTAATACTTTCATCACGTACCTTAGTTCACCCTTGAGAACGTTGCAAGAAGTTTAACTCGTTTTCTATGCCTTTGAAAATATTATAGGACTGACTAAACCAGAAAATTGATAAAAAACATAGCGATACATTCTTTATTCTTTATAGAGTAAGTTCCGAATTATCGGTCAGTACTACATCTTCGGTCATATAAGAAAAAACAATATAAAAATTGTTATTATTACACAGTTATACTTCTGCAAACCCGGGTTTGCAGAAGTATTAGATAGCACTGTGTAATAATAACAATTTTTATATTGTTTTTTCTTATATGTCCGAAGATGTAGTACTGACCGATAATTCGGAACTTACCCTAGATGGCTTTTAAATTAAAGTAACAACGTTTTTATTGTTCAATTATTTTTATTGTTCAATTGTCCTAATATTGTTGCATTATTGCGCAACTTTGCTATAATATTATTTATTACCTGGTTTAATATAGACTACAAAAAACTGAGACTGCAGTGAATATAAATAGGGCTTCTTCATTTTTATCACTCGAATTGACGATTGATTATCATTAAACTGATGTACAAGGAATAATAATTATAATACTGATGTACAGGAATGTAATAATATTATCTTAAATAACAATAGATAAAATTATCATATATTTTGCAGGGCCTCATTTTGGTGTAAATAAAGTAATCATATTTCTAAGAAAATATTCAGATTCCGAAAGCAAAAAATAAATTGTCGATATAAATCGTATATGAAAATTGTTCGACATATTTTTCGTTTTACATCATTTTTGTTTGACATCATTTTTGCTTGACATCATTTTGCTTGACATCATTTTTCTATGGCATCATTTTTGTTTGACAATGTTTTTTAATCATTGACAAGGTATCTATGTTGTACTGTCTATACTCTTTAGTATGCATCCTTTTGACAAGGTGTCTGCAGAGTACATTAACCATAAAATAAAGGTACAAATATTATAATATGGATACAAATTGCATTAATGATAGCAAAAAGATAAGGAATTTCTTCTCGTATATTTGAGAAGTTCATTAACTTTTATATAAAGGAAAATACATATAGACACAAAGTTAAAAAAAGGGACAAATTTATTTTAAAAAGAGGTCACTATTTTGTACAGTTTTATACAATTATTATGGCTATAGAGTCAAAACGCCATAAAAAATTAATGCCTATTTTTACATGTTAGTTTATTAAATACTTCGGAACACCAAAAAAATTAGTTATCAGATAAGATTTGAGTTTGCTCTGTAGGTATAAATTTCCCAGCCTGGTATCGAAGATTAGTTTTATTCGTGTGAGGATCTACTTTCCGTCTGAAAATAAGAAGTATAAATGTAATTAGTGCATGTCTAATTTAGATGCGATATATAAAATCAATCCTAATCATATAAGACCACCCTTTCCAAATATACTTACATCCTGAACCTTTCCTGTAGCCACCATGAGAAGAACCATGACTGGAACCACGGAAACCGCCATGTCCACCACCAACTCCCTTGAATCCTGAGCTAACTCCATGACCTCCAAATGAACCACCACCAACTCCCTTGAATCCGGAACCTCCATGTCCACCGAATGAACCACCACCAACTCCCTTGAATCCGGAACCTCCATGTCCACCGAATGAACCACCACCAACTCCCTTGAATCCGGAACCTCCATGTCCACCGAATGAACCACCACCAACTCCTTTGTATCCTGAGCTACCTCCGTGTCCACCACCGAATCCAGATCCATGGCCTCGTCCTCCGGAGCTGTAGACCTTCTTTACTACAACAGTCTTTCCACCACCATATCCACCACCTGAAAATGTTCAAATTATTGGTTTAGCCAAGGAAACATTTTTTTACTGCAAACACATTTCATTTTTTGATCATTCCTAAGTCTCTTTGGGACTTTTTAGTGATGTTTGTACTTACGATGAGGCTCAGCCAAGACGACTGCTGCCACCATACCAAGAACGACGAGGAGTGAGATTGAGACACGCTGTGGAACGAACAAGAAAAAAGGTTAATGCTGCCCTTTGGAGTGAATAAAATACTGATTAGAATGACTCATCCAAAATTAGCAATTCTATCGATTTAAGTATATAGATAATTAAAATTTACTTAATATAAAATATTCCAAAAAATATGTAAAAGTATTTCAATTGCTCAGTTAATGAATTTCAATTCATTTTAGTTGCATATCAAATCTTTACCATATTTGTTGATTATCAGAGAGTTTGTTGGAGCTGTTTACACTAGACCGGTTGACAACTGACTGACTCTGCCTTGCACTGCCACTCTTTATATACAAACTTCCTGACTAAAAAAACTCTCGTTCAGCAACGAGTTCCTAGGAAATTGGCGGGGAAACCTCGTGGATTTTTATTTTTATAATCGATCGAAACTAAGAAACTAAGTTGAGAATCTCACAAAGAATGTTCTGATTGAATTTATCCACAAAATTCATTTGAACACAAACTATACTTTTGGTTCATCACAGTTGAAAAACATGTTAACTTTGTTGCCTTTTAAGTCTAAGGTCATATAAAGTATTATAACGTGAATATGTTTAAATTCTAATAAAGTGATTAAAGTCCCACTCTCAGTAGTAATTATTATATAATATTCATAATAATATAGACAGACAGGAATTGGTTAATAATTGGAACTTGAAACTGACCTCAACTGACAAAATTAATTAAACAAAATGTAAAATTGCAGGATTTTCCTATAATCATTATCGCTATCACAGTTTATTTATTTTAAATGAAAATTCATTATCCAAGTTACAGTTTAGTTTATGATCCAGCATTTATATTATCTTTGCTGAAATATAATATTTCCTCAATTTGTTGTCAAACATGTTCAATAATATACCATCATATTATTACGTTAATTGCCCCCATGGGCTCAATCGTGAAGCTGTGTGTGGTGAAAAGAGCCCCCCATGGCATCCCCTAATTGGGCCCTTTACTGTTGTAATTTCAATTATGCATTGTATATATTCATTTTGTGTATCTTTTTTAACGCTACCTGCTGTTTTAGAGGATAACTCTAGGGTTGATCTCTTCAACTAAGAGGTCTTAGATTTTTGTATTAGGTAGGTTCGTTTGCTTCATTTAGTATCACCTCTTCATTTTCCTCTTCCATCGATGAGTGCAGCCACTGGTGCTTGTGTCCCTTTTTGTCACATATATAGGTAAGTAACTGCATTGACACAGTAGCTTTTCACTGACGGTGGTAGATGACTTTGTTCATGGAGCCACTTTCCTTTCTGACTGCTATTTGCAGTCCCTTTTACTTAATTTCCTTTTGACCTCAGCGATATAGCCTTTGGTTCCGAAGAGGATGTTAAACCCCTAATTCAAATTATTATTATATTAATTAAACAATTTAGTAGTTATTTAGGCAGTAAAAAAAATATTCAAACAAATTACCTACATATATAAAACCAACTTACCAAACCCTTAATATTAAATATAAACTCTTTTAATAGCAAGAACATTAGAGTTTTCTAGTCTCTAATTTTGAAAAATTTGACGACATTGCATTTGTCTTAACAATATTAAGTAAATAAAAGAATATTACCATAGTTTATTTGAACATTTATTGCTTCAAAATAGGTGATTATTCTATGGATATAAATAAATTAAAATATTTCGTAATACTGAGGTCGTATCTATGATTTATTCCTATTCTTTATTCCTTTTAAATTCTAACATTTTTTATATGGTACTAAAAATTGACTCAATGTTGAATAAGAGCATTTTGAATTCCCACTTGATGGAGGATCTACGTTTGTAACCAACAAGGTAGCAATTATTCTTGTGCCAACGTCGCCCCTATATTGTTTCAAAAATGTCAATATTGTTACAATATAGGGATAATACTGGCACGGGAAACATTGGTACCTGAGAATAAATTACAAGGTATAAGAGCTAGCCATGTACTGTACTTACTAGGTAGGAGTCACCCAAGTTACAAGTATTTTGTGTACTAGGTATGATTCACCCAAGTACTTACTAGGTAAGTAGGTCTTGATCAATTCAATCTGGTATTTTTTAAACCAATGACAAATCAAACATATCCAATTTGACAAGCTACTTAATGGACTAACATTGCAAGTTTAGAATCAACAGCTTGGCAAGAAAGAGAAATTACCTACCAATGGCTAGGTACCCTTTATTCTACTATTTTCCATTTCTTTAACTGCCTATATTATAAATATTGCTACCTATAAGGAAATCGCCTTATTTTCTCTTTATTGAAAAATTGATAGGTGTTCTTGTTCTAAAAGATTTCTGAAGTCAATTATTCACAATTTAAGTTGATG
>CANNZV010003107.1:0-72897 GCA_947561585.1 Caprella mutica
CGATGCTACCAGTCGATTCGTTTACAGTCCCTTTACAGATAACCGTCCACCCACCTGTCTATTATCGGTCAGATTTATGTCTTTATTTCGGAACATATTTAGGAAGTGACAGTTTCCCAGGCAACGAGGATATATCCTTTCAATTTTCCAGGAATAAGTAAACGGAATCATGGCCACTTTCCTTTCAGATTGCTTCTTCCAGTCCTTTGTATTTAATTTCCTTTTGAAATCAGTGTCATGTTCCGAAGCAGACGTTAAAATTTCAAGTGTGATTTCAGTCGCTAAATCGAGTTAGACTGTTTATGCCGGTACCAGCATATATGCAGAGACAAAGGAACTATGTGATTATAAAACATTAAGTAAATGTTTAGTAAATAAGTACGGTAGTAAACATAGAGTAAATGTTTATGGTGGAGCAGACGTTGAAGGTACGTTGCTTCAAAGTAATATTTAATTCGGTATAGTTAGTTACTATAAGATTCTTATAGAGTTGTATGTTCGTATACTATGAGCTGTAGTTGAAAATAGAGTATACGGGGTAACTAAAGTGCACAGTGAAGGGTTAAAACAACCACCAATAGTTGTAAATAAAGTGTACAGTGGAGGGTTAAAACAACCACCAATAGTTGTAAATAAAGTGCACAGTGAAGAGTTAAAACAACCACCAATAGTTGTAAATAAAGTGCACAGTGAAGAGTTAAAACAACCACCAATAGTTGTAAATAAAGTGCACAGTGAAGAGTTAAAACAACCACCAATAGTTGTAAATAAAGTGCACAGTGAAGGGTTAAAACACCCACCAATAGTTGTAAATAAAGTGCACTGTGAAGAGTTAAAACAACCACCAATAGTTGTAAATAAAGTGTACAGTGAAGAGTTAAAACAACCACCAATAGTTGTAAATAAAGTGTACAGTGAAGAGTTAAAACAACCACCAATAGTTGTAAATAAAGTGCACAGTGAAGAGTTAAAACAACCACCAATAGTTGTAAATAAAGTGTACAGTGAAGAGTTAAAACAACCACCAATAGTTGTAAATAAAGTGCACAGTGAAGAGTTAAAACAACCACCAGTAGTTGTAAATAAAGTGTACAGTGAAGAGTTAAAACAACCACCAATAGTTGTAAATAAAGTGTACAGTGAAGAGTTAAAACAACCACCAATAGTTGTAAATAAAGTGTACAGTGAAGAGTTAAAACAACCACCAATAGTTGTAAATAAAGTGTACAGTGAAGAGTTAAAACAACCACCAGTAGTTGTAAATAAAGTGTACAGTGAAGAGTTAAAACAACCACCAGTAGTTGTAAATAAAGTGTACAGTGAAGAGTTAAAACAACCACCAGTAGTTGTAAATAAAGTGCACAGTGAAGAGTTAAAACAACCACCAATAGTTGTAAATAAAGTGTACAGTGAAGAGTTAAAACAACCACCAATAGTTGTAAATAAAGTGTACAGTGAAGAGTTAAAACAACCACCAATAGTTGTAAATAAAGTGTACAGTGAAGAGTTAAAACAACCACCAGTAGTTGTAAATAAAGTGTACAGTGAAGAGTTAAAACAACCACCAGTAGTTGTAAATAAAGTGCACAGTGAAGAGTTAAAACAACCACCAATAGTTGTAAATAAAGTGTACAGTGAAGAGTTAAAACAACCACCAATAGTTGTAAATAAAGTGTACAGTGAAGAGTTAAAACAACCACCAGTAGTTGTAAATAAAGTGCACAGTGAAGAGTTAAAACAACCACCAATAGTTGTAAATAAAGTGTACAGTGAAGAGTTAAAACAACCACCAATAGTTGTAAATAAAGTGCACAGTGAAGAGTTAAAACAACCACCAATAGTTGAAAATAAAGTGCACAGTGAAGAGTTAAAACAACCACCAATAGTTGTAAATAAAGTGCACAGTGAAGAGTTAAAACAACCACCAATAGTTGTAAATAAAGTGTACAGTGAAGAGTTAAAACAACCACCAATAGTTGTAAATAAAGTGTACAGTGAAGAGTTAAAACAACCACCAATAGTTGTAAATAAAGTGCACAGTGAAGAGTTAAAACAACCACCAATAGTTGTAAATAAAGTGCACAGTGAAGAGTTAAAACAACCACCAATAGTTGTAAATAAAGTGTACAGTGAAGAGTTAAAACAACCACCAATAGTTGTAAATAAAGTGCACAGTGAAGAGTTAAAACAACCACCAATAGTTGTAAATAAAGTGCACAGTGAAGAGTTAAAACAACCACCAATAGTTGTAAATAAAGTGCACAGTGAAGAGTTAAAACAACCACCAATAGTTGTAAATAAAGTGCACAGTGAAGAGTTAAAACAACCACCAATAGTTGTAAATAAAGTGTACAGTGAGGAGTTAAAACAACCACCAATAGTTGTAAATAAAGTGCACAGTGAAGAGTTAAAACAACCACCAATAGTTGTAAATAAAGTGCACAGTGAAGAGTTAAAACAACCACCAATAGTTGTAAATAAAGTGTACAGTGAAGAGTTAAAACAACCACCAATAGTTGTAAATAAAGTGTACAGTGAAGAGTTAAAACAACCACCAATAGTTGTAAATAAATTGCACAGTGAAGAGTTAAAACAACCACCAATAGTTGTAAATAAAGTGCACAGTGAAGAGTTAAAACAACCACCAATAGTTGTAAATAAAGTGCACAGTGAAGGGTTAAAACAACCACCAGTAGTTGTAAATAAAGTGCACAGTGAAGAGTTAAAACAACCACCAATAGTTGTAAATAAAGTGCACAGTGAAGAGTTAAAACAACCACCAATAGTTGTAAATAAAGTGCACAGTGAAGAGTTAAAACAACCACCAATAGTTGTAAATGAAGTGCACAGTGAAGAGTTAAAATAACCACCAATAGTTGTAAATAAAGTGCACAGTGAAGAGTTAAAACAACCACCAATAGTTGTAAATAAAGTGCACAGTGAAGAGTTAAAACAACCACCAATAGTTGTAAATAAAGTGCACAGTGAAGAGTTAAAACAACCACCAATAGTTGTAAATGAAGTGCACAGTGAAGAGTTAAAACAACCACCAATAGTTGTAAATAAAGTGCACAGTGAAGAGTTAAAATAACCACCAATAGTTGTAAATAAAGTGCACAGTGAAGAGTTAAAACCATCCGTCACTAATTTTTTTCCAATGTTCCAATACAAGTCCTATTTAATTATTGATTTCCCAAACTAGTTCTGTACCTCTAATCATCCCGATGGCAGATAATTTAACACACTAAATAACCATTACAATTATCCACTAGAAGACCAGAAGCCGTGTTAGGTCTTCCATTTTCTAACCCGGTGGTCCACCAACTCAGTAGAGACAATGGAAGTGTTTGGTGTACGTGACGTCATGAGAGCAACAGTTTGAGATGGTATTTAAGGTAATTAAAGTGAGTAATAAATCAATAAATTGATTCGTTATTGCAGTATTGGTTGCTTCATAACTCAAAGCCACTTCATATCTCGGGTGCACTAGGTAGTTTTCTATGATCAAAATCATAGAAAACTTCTTGACGTATATCGTTTTCTAAAATGTAAAACTACTTCATAACTCAAGCGCATTTATAACTCAGGTCCTTCATTACTCAAGTGCTTCATAACTCAGGAATTTTAATGTATAAGGCCTATTCTATGCTAGCAGATTAAACGTCACGTTTTCACCGCCCAGTTCACGCCTCTTCATATAATCACGGTTAAATGAATGGAAAGCAAATTTACAGTCTATACTAGCGTTTCTACCGCCTTCCATTCATTTAACCGTGATTAATTGAAGAAGCACAAACTGGGCAGTGAAAACGCGGCGTTTAACTGCCGGTTAAGAATGGGCCTAAAGGTACTAAATCTATTCAGTTGTTCTAAGCCCCTGAATTGGTACTGAAGTGTGTTGCTCTGATGACGTCACACACTCTATTGTCACTACCTATTTGACAACATTTGGACAAAGAAAATAAAATTTCCCATCATGAAAAAGAACCATAGAAAAATCCTGTCAGATTAAACGGAGAAACTTTTTATCCTTCTCAAAAGAGTCTATTAAATAACCAAATTGAACCATTGTGTAATTTTCTGATCCTCTTATGATGTACGGAAAGAATTTCACATCATTTAGAAAATATGTTTTGATTGCTTTAAGATGAAATATAATTTAAAGATATAATGAGCATACTAATAGTTTGAATATGTAGTTTAAATATATAAATGTAACATAAATTAAATACATGGAGATGCAGTTTCTGTATATAAAAATACAGTTCAAGTATATAACAAAAACTTTTTAAATATATAAAATAAACATAGTAAAGAATTTTTTTTTGTTTTGAATATATAACTTATACTTATATTTAATTAATGCATAGTCTTTGCACTTAATAACTTCACTGTTATATATACAATATAATTAACTAACTCTGTTCTTTTTTATAATTAAAATATGCCCTGATGATAGCGTATACCAACACTGATATTAATTTTCTTTGTTCGTGGTAACAAAAAACACGAACAAAGTGAATTAAACAATTTATAACTACTTTATAAACACACATGTTAATTACTGTCATGTTGCTGTATATCATGTTACATTATGTATGGGAGAACATAGCTAATATTGTTATACATACGATGTTTATGATATGCTGTTTGTCTTTACTCTAATGGTATTGTTCAAATTATTGTTATATACGATTTAACTACAATATTGTAATGCTGTATTGGACGAGATAGGTTCCGCCGATTGAGATATCGTATGAGCCTACTACGTCAATATATAAAATTTTAACAATGCCCTATATATAGTACTAGTTCTAATACCCTAGTATTAGCTACACTACCCTAGTATTGGTTCTAATACCCTAGTATCAGATGTAATAACCCAGTACTGGTTGTAATACTCAGTATTGGTTACCCTGGCCGTGTTACCTGTAATCTTCACCAAAATAGGACATACATCGCAAGGTAAAAACCAATAAAATGGGATGAGGTTAGGTAGTTCTATAGACATGGAATTTATTGTTGTACCATAAATTTACCTTATAGGTATTATAGGCTACCTGTCTGCCTTCTTGTAGGTATTATAGTCTACCTATATGTAGTACTTTCTTATAGGTATTATAGTCTACTTATCTGTAGAGCCTTCTTTTAGATATTATAGTCTACCTATCTATACTTTCTTATAGGTATAAAAGAGTGGCCAGAAATTTGGTCTGGAATCTCTCAATATGAATGGACGTTATGTAGTTTGTTGTATCCGCTAGTTTGTTGTATACTGCACACTTCATGATTGTTGCAAATTTTAGTAATCATAATTTCAACTTTTTATATCATTGTTCTTTAATTAAAACCAATAGTTCCGAGACCAAATATTCTTAAAACCGTATTAAAGACTACCTGTCAACTTTTTTTATTCAGTATACAAGTATAAAATCTAACTTTGATTTCATACCTTCATTATTAATTCGCCATACAAACAAGTAAGTGCAAAAGTGTAGGAAAATCATTTCTCTCTCGACCATAAAAAATTCTTTATCATTTAACATTGTCAAACATCTGTAATTGAAATATAAATTAGTATATGTACTATAAATCGTAGTGTGGGAACGAAGAGCAACCCCAATTGGAAATTAAGTTTCGTGCAGATGATAATTATAGCCGGTAGGGATTGAATTGTCGTGATGTGGATATATTTAAGTGGCTACCAACTGGATACCTAATTCTCATCCATCTTTTAGGATCGTGACTGAAATCAACTCAGTGTAAAGAATAGAAACAGTAGTGACAATAGAGAGTGTGACGTCATCAGAGCAACACACTACAGTACCAATTTAGGGGCTTAGAGCAACTGAATAGATCTATTATTGTTAAAGCGACAGTGAATAATGAGTTTCTTCTGCTCTACTCACTTTTGTTACCGATAATATCATCTTAAACTGTTGCTCTCATGACGTCACGTACACCAAACACCTCCATTGTCACTACTGTGTTAATTCTTTCAACCAACCGCATCCGCGTTCAAGAACATTTTTTCACGCACTTTTTTTTATTTTGTTACGTATAAATACAATTCTTCTATTAGTTTCTAGAGGTAAAAATACATGGTAGAATCTCTCATTAAAGAATATAATTGAAGTAAAATATACTAATTTTAAAACCATTAGATATGAAATAAATGACATGAACGATATCATAGAATTTGTATAGGTACAATGGTTTAGAACTTTGTCACGATCCGTAGACTTACATTTTAAAACTTCTTCAATACAATGGATGCTTACAATATTAATACTTTATTGCATTCTTAGCTGGTTGCATACTGCATAGTCAGTAAACTATAAAGTTTAAATAGACAACGAGGACGCCGTCAGCGCTCCATTTTTTTATATTATTTATTTACCTATTTTAATAATTGTCATCGACTGGAATAGATTTTGTATGAATGTTCTACCAAGTGGAATATTATTTGTATCTTCATGCAGAGACGAATAACCAAACGCTACATGTATTTTAGAGTCTAGAATAGACAGCAAGTCCAAAATTTAGACTTTTAGAGGATAGCGCTAGGGTTATGCTCTTCAACTACGAGGTCATCCATTTCAATGACGAAGAGTTACCTTGCATGTGAAGAGTCCAATATTAATGTTTTATATTTCTTTTTAACTATATATAACACACAGTATTGACATTAGTAATCTTATCATGAATAGATAGTTTCATTTCACAATAGGTATTATATGAATATTTTTCCGATATTTGCTATATTATTTTAAAATTACTGGGTGAAACAAAAGTTCTGAGACAAACAAAATATATCAGATAAAACATTTGAGTATGTAAAACAACATGGAAAGTGTTTAAGATATATTATAGAGAACACTGAGAAGACATGTAAAGAGACATGTAATTCAATAAATCCTTCTCTTATTCGAATGACGGTCTCCAATCTGTCGGAGTTGCTCCTACCGCTGCACGAAACTCATCCATTGGCAGTTTTCCCATTTTCATTTGAGATTTCGCTTAAACCGTACATGGAGGGTGGCCTTATTTTGGGACAGCAATCTGTAGATGTGGCACATCAGCAAAGTTAAAGTTGAGCAACAGTGTACGGGTTAACTGTTCCATTTTTAATATACAGTTGCATGAGAATATCTGAAAAAATTCTTCTCCAATACTTACCACACGCAGAATTCCATCGTATTCAATCAGATGCGAACTTTCCTGCCCGGTTAAATTCTTCTATCGTAACTTTGACTTTCCACTGAAAGGGCCATAGACTTCTTAAAAATAAGGAATGGCACTTATTGTAAGTTACACATTATATTCAACACTATTAACTGTGAAAAATATAAGGAATTTGCTCACGTTAGCATTTTATTTACACTAAAAAAAATTTCTATGTTGCAGAACTTTTGTGTCATCCCCGTCTAGTTTGCACGTGCCGTCAAAAGGATATTTTCAACTGAATAAAATACAATTTAGTTACTATTGTAACCATTTAATGAACTTTCATATCCATGCTGTCAGCTTGTGTGACAGACAGACAGACGCAGCTCTTATTAATAATAGTTTCCACACTGTAAATCAAGTTCGAGTGAATTAATTATAGTTTCTTTTCTTAAGTTAATTTCCATCAATGAAAAGTTATCCAGTGCATCATGCCGAAATATTTTCCCGCCATTTAGACGCGTGGCTGTCACGTGACACGCTTCTCCTCAAACTCAGTAGAGACAATAGAGTGTAAGACGTCATCAGAGCAACACAATTCAGTACTAATTTTGGGACTTAGAGTAACTTAATAGATGTATTACTGTTACAAAGACGATAAATAATGAGCTTCTATATCTAGATTCACTTTAATTACCTAAAATTGCACCTTAAACTGTTGCTCTCATGACGTCACGCACACCAAATACTTCCATTATCACTACTGCGTTTTTACGGTCACTCCAAGCATTAAAATCAATCACGTTAAGTACACAGTATACCGTGGGAAGAATTCGCTACATCACTAATGTCTATTGACTTATTATCCATTATTATTATAGTGTACTGCAGCGAATAAATGTAGAGATATTGATATTAGGTTATTTTCCATTACCAATTTTTTTCTTTCTCAAATCCGAGTAACTGTTTTTTTTAAATTTACAAGTTAGGTAAATAGGTACCTAATAAAATTTTGATCCGTAAAGTTTATTATGATTTCAATTGAAATTTTTTCCCACTTTTTGAATTTATTCAAATTAAAAAGAGTTTGTGGGGAAAATGTAAGTTACAAGTCTAAATTTGTTTTAAGTAATGTGAAGGATTAAAAAAAAAAACAATATTAAGTAAATGAAAATAACCAATTCTTTTTTCAGATATGAGAAAATAATTTTAAATACTATTTATATTTACTATACACTAGCTATACAGTATAACAATTCAAATAGTATACTATAAATCCGTTAATCCGTTGATTTGCATGATGAGGTATGTAGGTACGCACCTGCAACTTGCAACTGACTGTGTTATAATCACAGTTCATAGAATACTATTCTATGAACTGTGGTTATAATGTTGCTAGTGCAAGGTAGTGATTTCCGGCAGGTGAAATGTTGTGTGGGATGTGATTGGGAAACGTTACTGAGAGGAGTGGTAGTGATGGGGAAAGATGGGGAAAACGTTACTGAGAGGAGAGTTATAGATGGGGAAAACGTTACTGAGAGGAGAGTTATAGATGGGGAAAACGTTACTGAGAGGAGTGGTAGTGATGGGGAAAGATGGGGAAAATGTTACTGAGAGGAGAGGTAGTGATGGGGAGAGATGGGGAAAATGTTACTGAGAGGAGTGGTAGTGATGGAGAGAGATGAGGAAAATGTTACTGAGAGGAGAAGTAGAGATGGAGAAAGATGGGGAAACGTTACTGAGAGGAGAAGTAGAGATGGAGAAAGATGGGGAAACGTTACTGAGAGGAGAGGTAGAGATGGGGAGAGATGGGGAAAATGTTACTGAGAGGAGAAGTAGAGATGGAGAAAGATGGGGAAACGTTACTGAGAGGAGTGGTAGTGATGGGGAGAGATGGGGAAAATGTTACTGAGAGGAGTGGTAGAGATGGGGAGATAGGAAAAGATAGAGGAGCTACTGGCATTACTATTGGATGACGGCTATTGTTTTTATTTATTCCTAATGTTATTATAAATATCTACTTACAATTAGAAGCTAGATAAGGAAAATATAACAATATTAGTATCTACCAAACAAATTGACCTCACCTGTACATCGTATGTATCAATTCTTTATTTTTATTACATTCTTTAGTTTAATAAGACAATATTTTTCCATTATTATTTAGTCTGATTTGTTTATTTAATGGTAAAATATATATGTATGCATTTCCTGTAATAATTGTATTTAATAGAGAGGAAATGATACCATCGCACACAGAACTTTTAAAAACACATTTCAAATTCTACTTAACAGACCTAATAAATAAATTAAGACTGTTAAGAGACAAAGTAAGAGATTAAGCGTAAATGGAGACACTTAATGACTCAATGGGAGACATCATGAGACACTCTTCCCATCTGTTAAACAACAAGAACAGAAAGAACAAAAAAGAACACAACAAGAAGAAAGAGATCAACAAAAAGAAAGATGGGACCATGGGAAGATGCATGGCAATTTTAGACAGCTGTTATAGCGTCTCACGTACGTACGCTTTTACCGCGGTATATGAAGTGGTACTTTAATGTGGTAAATGGTATTTTAAACGTGGTATACATTTGGTAAAATGGTATTAAACGTGGTAAACATATGGTAAAATGGTATTTTAAACGCGGTAAATATTTGGCAAAATGGTTTTTTAAACGTGGTAAACATATGGTAAAATGGTATTTTAAACGCGGTAAACATATGGTAAAATGGTATTTTAAACACGGTAAACATATGGTAAAATGGTATTTTAAACGCGGTAAACATATGGTAAAATGGTATTTTAAACGCGGTAAACATATGGTAAAATGGTATTTTAAACGCGGTAAACATATGGTAAAATGGTATTTTAAACGTGGTAAACATATGGTAAAATGGTATTTTAAACGCGGTAAACATATGGTAAAATGGTATTTAGTAATTTTTGGTAGAATAGTATATTTTCCCTGTAAAAGGAATATTTTTTGTAGTGTTCCAATGGTAATTTTAACCGTGGGAAAATGGTAAAATTTTACGATGCTTATCATGACTTTACTTGGTCAAATTTTAATCAGCTATGTAGGATATTTTAGAGTACTATAAATACTTAAGAAACTTCTTTAAAAAAAATGATTGGAATTATTTATTTTGTACATTATTATTTAAAATCTAGCAATTAATATAGTATATAGTAATTTCAATTTATAGGCTATAATTTTTTATAGATTTATATATATCAATTATAGGATTATTCAATAAATTAAGTAATGCATAATTCGTTTACATAATCGAACCTAACCATCACAAAAAAAGTATTTAATTGTTGGCAAGCGTTTTAATTACTTTTAAGGAAAATGATGATATTTTAATTCTTTGCTTTGTCGTTTTAGCATTTGTTTAATTATTTAATATCCAATAGATGCTAAATAATAAACAATTACATTTGACAGTAACTTCCAAAATCTCCATTACGTACTTTTTAGAACTACCTGTCTTGGATAAAAAGAAGATAAAAAAAAAACACAAAAGAATCAACCGAATCGAACACACAGTGTTCGGACGCAGTACCCTGCAGTGAGTTTTCCGTTTTTAGTCACCATATGCTATTCCTATGGGAAAAAAGGCTAGGTACTTCTATTAAAGACGGTCCTATTCAATTGCCTGGGTGGTTCACAAACGTGAAGAAATTTAACAAAGGAAAAAAAGAAGTCTACCCTGGGGAAAAGTTATGGTGGGGCCATAGGAGATTGCATGAAAGATGGTAAGACCGAACCTAATCTTCTATGGTCCCACTTTTAATTTATGTATGGTTTATATAGTAAGTGGGCCATAGAAGATAATTGTGGTTCCTTCTCAATCTTCTATGGCCCCACCAAAACGTTTTATCTTGGTAATAATAAAAAAGCGTAAAATCTATAATTGGAATCAAAACATGGTTCACTCACTATACAGGAGTTCATTATAGAGGAGTTCAACTGAACTAATTAAAAATGAACGTTTATAGTTTTTCACCTGGGTGTCTAGCACAGTTTAAATCGCTATGTTAATATTTGCCAAGGTGTTTAACCTGGGTAAATAAAGGTTGTAAAGGTGGGTAATTTAACGTATCAACTGAAATAAGAAAAAGAGTCTACCATTTAACAATCAAAGTGAAAGCTCCATTAAATTTAATTATATTCATCTCGTCGATGATGATTTAATACTGTAGAAATTGTTTATAAAAGCATTATCATTATATCATTTTATGATATATTAATATATAATGTAGAGTTTGTAAAAACAATTTCCTCTTGTTAAAGAAAAACACAATTTCAGTTTAATTAAAAAATATATTTATTAAATTTCGTATTTAAGATAACAGCTGGTCACTTGATTATTCTCATTTCCAATTTTCCGATAGTTATTTGGAATAAATGAATAATCTAAGCACTTTTTACCTCCCTATCACATCTATGAATATATTACACGTGTTATAGGTACTTTTTTTTATTCTTTAAAGGTTAATTCAGGTTTTAATAACAAAGGTTAATATAGTCAGCTTCAGCAAATAGGGTTGATTTTACTTACTATGGTTACAATTCAAATTTAGATACATTTTATATTGATACCTATATATAAACTATTTACTATAATTTATATACTCAAGCTCTTTTTTTTAAATGACTGATTTGATCGATAGTTATTGTTCATGTTCAATTTTTCTGATTATAGAGTACGGTAAATTATTAATCTATCCTCCTGACTGATCTGCCATAAGGTAGTAGGTAACAATTTTAAACATATATGAAAAAACCTAAACAACATTAATATTCTATTTATTTGAATCCTAAGTTGAATTCAGTTGATTTCTAGCTTTATTTTTATAGGTTTAACCCTATGTCACACGGAGCGTTTAAAAAACACAGCATAAAAAACGCCTAATCAAAGCGGACACACAAAATACATACGATTAGCCTATTCAGACGTAGGGTTTTTGATGCACTGTTTTATTTTCCTCGGCATGATAAAAACGCTCAATCTAAGCGGACATACAAAACACATAGATCCAGTAGTAGCGTTTTTAATTCTGCAAGAGAAAAACGCCTTTATAAAAGGGACCTTAATACAACAAGACAGTTGGCAACAAACGTAAATACTTCATCTCGTTCATGCCCTAAGGCAGTTCGTGATGCTCCAGTAGCGTCCTGACCAAGCTACCTAACTAGCTACCTGGAGATACCTGCCTCTCCCAAACGCTATAAACACTCATTAAATTTCTCCACAAGACCCCGCCCGCAAGCGCATTTCGCAATAAGGACCACAACCTTGGCATATTAGATAGGACTCTAGTCTCCATTGACTCAATCTGTGGCTTTTTTAGTGTTGGTAGCCGGCAGGCATAAAGCTGTCGCATGATCTTCGATAAAAAATTAACTTGGAGCAATTGAACTTTTATGGGTTCTTTTATTAGTTTTATTACATATATGGCTTTATCAAATAGCAATAATAGCACCATATTATGTCCATATATAGATAAAGTTCGTTATATTATTCTTTATTAATATAAATGAGTAAATGTTTACTCAATTTCTTCAATTTACTCCTAGCCTGTTGAATTTATTATACATATCTTTATTCTATAATTTTCTTTGTCTATTTTAAAAAAACGTTAAATAAATACATTTCATTAACATTGTAATACTATACATTTTTCTGAATAAATATTCTCATTATCTCTTTCATACTTATTAACTATATTTTCTTTTATTTGTAAAATATACATATTAAGCATTTAATCATAGTAGGTACTACCTAGTATGAAACACATTGGTATTGTTGTAAAAACTTTTTAATAATAGTTTATACCAGGATATATTTAATATTATTTGATACAGAATTAATGTTTGTTTGTTATCTGATATTATTCTTTATAAATGTTAGTCATAATATTATTATACGGTAACATCTTTGTTTATTGAATAAAGCTGGTGCTTAAAGGTCCTCTCCAGGCTCCGGGAAAAAAATGAGTTCATTACATAATATTATATTATAGAACTAAGGCTACGATCATTATTCTGCAAACCGCACACAATTCGGTTCAGTATATATTTTATAATATTTGTCTTTAAAGTTTTTTAATACTCTGTGAGCAACAATTGAGCGAATCACTAATCTGATGCTCAAGAAGAAGATTGTACACTCTTTGTTTTGATTACAAATTTGAATTTTATAAACAAAACATGAGTTTTCGACCTTTATTTTAGATATTAATTGTTCCCGAAAGTATATAAACGTTTCTATTATAATTTCATTCAATTTTATACCTTTACACGAATATTAAATGGATTTATTAAACCTAACACCTAGTTGGCAATCAAAACAAATGGTGTACATTCTTTTTCTTCAGCCTGAAAATTTCTTAAATTAGTAAGTCGGAAGTAAAATAGGTTTCGTAGAGTTTTGATTATAAAAATCTTTAAAAGCATATAAAATTAAAAATATGCTACCAAATTCGATGCGGTTTGCAGCAAAATGATGAGAAACATTAGCCTCGTTAAATAAAGTAATAAAAATATTTGCTTGGAGGGGACCTTTAATGTAATCTAAATTCACTCATTTATCACTTTTATAGGTAGGTCTAGCAGATACTTTGTTAAGGGGCAGTAGACTTTGAAAAATAATGTAATTTTTTCTATTGAAAATGTTGTTAGTAATTAGTTGTATAAACACGAGAGTTCATTCGTCTTATATATATAACTAACAACCATAGAATATACAAATATAATAATTTGGTTTTAAGTCCAAAGTTCACCGCATCTGCAGGGATGGCGCTGCAAATTGTTATTGTTTACATTCCTGATCAGCTGCTCAAATGAGATGCAATCAATCCTACTATTAGCAGAGTCTACTATTGGCTGTTGCTAATAGTTTACTATTAGTAGTGCTTATTTTAGCCACTTTCAATGCAACAACTTAGGTAGAACGAATGAAAAACTAGGTAGGTACCTACGGATTGTGTGGTGTTCCGTGCGTATGTACAAATTTGTGCGTATGTACGTATTAGCTGAGTTTTAGTTCCAGATTACATCAGTAGATGGCGTTGCATTAGTGAAATAATTAAATTATTCTTTTATATAGGAATTTTAAAAATGAAATAACTAACTATATCGTATTCCATTATTAATACATCTTAATCGATTTGTCAACATTAGAGAAATAGTTTGTTTATAGGTTTACTACCCCTTTTAATCCTGACTAGGTAGCCTAAATTTCTGATATTAATTACTTGATACATTATAAATTTAAAATATCTACCTTCTTATAGGTACCTTAATTCCAATTATCGTAAATTATATTAGGTGAGCTTCAAATTTTTGAGTGTTAATTGGACTTAGGTAAAAGGATAGGTCTACATCTTAATTTGCATACATGATTACATCCAGATTTTTCATAGGTAGGTATACTAACTGACTACCTACGTTTTCATAGGTACTACCTAATTATTTTTCACATCACTAATATTTTTCTAATTATTCATAGGTACTAAGTCAAACGACAACCTAAGACGGTATTCCGTTACTACTTCGGTAGTCAGAAGTTAAACTGGTACAATAAATTAGTTATAACTATAGTTAGATAGGTAACTGCACTCAGGCTACCCAACATAGGCCTATACCTCGATTGTCCTTATATACAATATTTCAATTCTATTTCCCGCTTTTGAAACCAGAGGCGCTACAACGCACTTTTAAGATAAAAATTGTCGAGAGTAGTGTATCTTATTGTAGTATAATATCTTTGATAAAATTGTACTATAGATTTGATCGTGTATGGGTGCCTTTAAATTTACTCTATAGGAATGTAGTAAACAGTTATGATGATTTTTTTTAGCATATTCTGAATAAAGTTTAATGTGATTGCAATATATGATTCTTTTCATATTGGAAATAGTATCGACCGTTGAAGGGAGTAATGGAATAAAGAAGACGATAAACGGAAAACTGGAAACAGTTTAATGTCCTATCCCTAAAATGACGTAATCTTATTTTCAATATCCGTATTTTAAGGATTACTCAATGGCGCAATAAAAAAAATTTGTATGTAGGAAACTGCATTTCTTAATTTGTTTTTTTAATGAAATGAGTTCTGCATTAATTTTTATTTTATAATTTTGACATTCAAAAAAGAAGTTAACAGTTGCTGCCTTATAAGCTTACGATGATATTGTCTTGCAGTGAGGAATGATGCTCTCGAACGGTACTAGCTACCTACTAACTAGCCAGTGTGTAAAGGATGCACAATCAGTCTCCTGATATTTAATTTTTGGAGTGATTTGTCTCCAAAGATTTTCATATTTTTCTCCAAAATGACCAAAAATCTTCCAATTCTCTCCACTAAATACATGTAAACATTTAAAAACATACCTAGGAATCCAGTCTGTATTTGGTGCACAAAATCCCACTGACTTTTTCAAAAAAGCTGAAAAAATCCACCATGAATTTCCAGTAATTTGGCTAATCCACTAACATTTTCCCAATATATCCTCCGAAAATTAATGGTAACTGTTAACATAGGAATAATTTAATAAATAGCTATAAATCCACCAGTCTGCAGAATATGTGAGATATTTGGGATATTCTCTCCGAACAATTTTGAATTAATTCCTATATTTACATTAATTTTGCTACGAACACTTCTGAATTAATTCCTATATTTACATTAATTTTGCTACGAACAGAACAAGAGATCTCTACGAACACTTAACCAGTTTCTGCAGACTGGTAAATCCACCGACTTTGTCACTTTGCCAGAATATTATTTTCAAAGGGGAAAAAATTCCACCGACATGTCGATGGAATTTACCACGAAATACAGACTGGCTAGGAATTAATTAGGAAATTGTCACCAGACAATTCATGAGACTAATTTCAAGGCTTCAACAGTCGCCAGATGAACTTCACCACTTCATGCATCTTTTGCAGACTGGCCTACTAGCCAGACTTGGCAGACTGCATGAACTGTTAAAGTGTTCTCCAAGAAATCCTCTATTTTGGCTTCTGTTCTCAGTAAAATACATGTAACTGTAGGAGGAAATAAAGGATTGTTCACACAGAAAATGTTTAAAATGTCCCATGTGCTGCTCCAGTCCAATGGCCTACTAGTATTATTATAGTATAAGACACAGAACAGCTTACCAATTCCTGCAGTCTTGCTAAATAGTAAAAACGTCTTTTGATCATTTCTAAAAACCTCTTTTGCCCTTTAGATCATTTCTAAAAGTATCTTTAGGTTATTTCTAAAAAAAATCATCTAGATCATTTCTAAAACACATTTAGATTGTTATTCATTAATAAAACATTTAGATCATATCATTATTTATTTCTTAAAAAACTTTTTTAGTAGATCATTTCTGTTTTTGATAATATATTTTAATCCTTTCTAAAATATCTTTTGATCCTTTCTTAAAAATCTTGGGATCATTTTTAAAAACTGTCTTAGATCATTTCTAAAAGCATCTTTAAATCATTTTTAAAAACATCTCTAGGTCATTTCTAAAAACATCTTTAAATCATTTCTAAAAACATCTTTAAATCATTTTTAAAAACATCTCTAGGTCAATTCTAAAAACATATTTAGATCATCTTTAAAAACATCTTTAAATCAACTCTAAAAACATCTCTAAAAACATTTTTAAATCATCTCTAAAAACATCTTTAGATCATCTTTAAATCAACTCTAAAAACATCTTTAAATCAACTCTAAAAACATCTTTAAATCAACTCTAAAATCATCTTTAAATCCTCTCTAAAAACATCTTTAAATCAACTCTAAAAACATCTTTAGATCATCTCTGAAAACATCTTGAAATCTTCTTTAAAAATAAAAACATCTTTCGGTCATTTCTAAAAATATCTTTAAATCATCTTTAAATCATCTCTAAAAAAATCTTTAAATCATCTTTGGATAATTTCTAAATAATATTTCCTAAGGTCAAAAGTCAGATATGTCAAATTGACTACAATTAAAATAAGGTATTATGAAATGTAGTAATGTACCAAACTCTTGAGTTAAAATTTCATCTATGACAATTTTGAGTTTGGATATTGTCTGGATCTTATCTAGAAACTTTTTTTCTGGCAATTGGCAGTAGTCTGTAGATTATGGGACATTTTTGACATTTTCTGTGTGAACAATCCTTAATTTCCTCCTATATTTAGATGTATTTAACTGTAAACAGAAGCCAAAATAGAGGATTTCTTGGAGAACAGTTTACAAGTTCCTGCAGTCTGGGATCATTGGCATTGGCGTCTATGCCGTCTAGCTGATTCAATGAAGCTATATTTAAATAATTTCTATATTTTAGATCTATATTTTATCTATAATGGCTGGTCACACTACTGGTGATCAGTCAAGCTCTGTCAAATACATTTATGAGTTACCTTACACAGAAAGAAAGTTACTCTGCAGTATACTTGATATGGACAACCAGTGGGAAAAGTTGGGTAAGTAGATTCAATAAGTAGCTCTGAATAAGATTCAGTAAAATTTAATTAATAGCTATTAACCCTTCAGCTGGCAAGTATCACTCGAGTGATACACTATTATATTGTATTGATAAACCACAGACAATAACAGACATTGTTGTTTTTCAAATAATCAATAAAAAATACAATAGAAATATTAGTTTTCAAAAAAAATATGAAGAAAATTCGCAGGAATAAAAATATCTTGAAAAGTGTTAAACTATGACATACTAAAAATTTAGACCATTCTGATTAGTTTGTCGGTAAGTGGCCGCTAAAGGGTTGAGTATGTTTTTCATGTAGCTAACAGTTGTTTGAAATTGTATTTATAATTTGAAATATTAATTCACAAAATAGGTTAGTAACTTGGCTGTAGTCTAGCAAAGGAAAAATGAATTTCTTATTAACTAACTACTTTTGATGTAGTTATACCTATTCACTCTCATTACTACTGCATTGTATTGTATTAGAAAGTTAATTGTACAATAAATAACTAAATCATCCTCTGACAAAATCATCAATACTACCAACTCCATTCAGGTGGACAGTTCATGGATTTCAAAGTCCACGAGCTGTATGAAATGCGCCGGGCTGAGAAGTGTGGTGAGAGTCCCTGTGACCGCTTGCTGCAGATTTGGGGACATCAGAACAACACTGTCACATCCCTCTACTCTTTGCTATACAAAATGAAGCACTATAGAGGAATGAAAGTTTTACTTCCCTTCAGTGAGTTGGACATCTCTGATATGATCTTTTCTAACCTTTCTGATTTAATAATTAAAATTAAAAAAAAATATTGATGAAACTTTTTTGTATATATATTGATAAGTTGATTATTCTAATAGCATCTTGAGTAGCTCTTATGACTGGTATATATTTGTTTCTTATTAAATTGAATTTTTTGAATAAGTGCTATTTTTTTATTTAGCTATATTTTAAAATTTAATTCAACAAAAAAACATATGTAGTATGAGTAACTGAAAATAACATTATTTTGTAATGCAATAGCTATCATCTATATATAAATTTATATATTTTGTTTTCAATCATTGTAAAAATGTTGATCAAAAATGTTATTAATTTATGTTTGAGTTTTAGTAATTAAATAAGTACCTTTTTGTTTGATTACTGTTAAAACGTTTTTCTTCCTTCAGTTCCATCAAAGTATCACTCGCTAGCATTCAACGGAGAGCAAAGTCTCACTGCCGCCTTCCACATCTCTGACAAAGTACAACTTACTGATAACAACACAACCTGTGAGTTATGTTAAATTTGAATTATTCCATTTAGTTTATGAAGATTTACTGATAATAAAAACACTATATGTGAGTTATGTCAAATCTAAATTATTATTTTATAAAGACATTAAATTCAGTTTTCAAAGTGATCCAGCAATAATGAGAACAATTCAGTTTGTTTTTGAAATAGTGATATATAGCTAGGTATAGCTACATTGAATCTGCTTGAGGATATCTACTATTTTAGTTCAATAATAGCTAATGAATTGAAAGTTATGAGGCATTATTTATTATTATAGTGAATGTAGAAGTTTGTTATTTTGATATATTGAATCTGTTTGAGGATATCTACTATTATAATTTGATTCATTCGTTATAATGAATGGAAAGCTGTGTAGCATTATTTATTATTATAGTGAATGTAGGTAGTGGTTTGTTTTCTGAATTTGAATAACATTCTAAGTAGCCAACTCCAGTATAAAACTTTATTTAAAAATCTATGATACTATCACTAATTACTTTTTGTATAATTTTAACATTCTAAATAACTCCTGTAAAACCTTAAAATCTCTCTCTATCAATCAAGATTAACTCTCCCTATTATTTTTCAGCTCGAATAGCTAGTCATACGGAAGGTGCCACAGCTCTCCCCAAGCCACCTCAGAATTTACTGCAGTCTTCCAGGACTGTTCCTAGAGTTAGTATTGATGATTTCACAGGTTACTCTAATTTAATTGGCTAGCTACTGATACTTTAGGTTGGATTTTGATAATTTTAACAGTAGCTACTACTCTAATCGGACAGTTGATTTTGATTGAAAATGTAATTTAACACTTAAGAAGTTTGTTTGTGATATGGTACATACAGGGGTTGATTGATTACTTATATTTGATATATGCATCTTAAAAATTAATGAATTATCTGAATCTATTATTTGCTTTTTAAATCGCTGTTTACTGACTCTTTGAACCTAGTTTATAATTATATAAAAAGCTAAATATTAAGGAAGGCTATCAGCTACCTATTTTAATTTTATTAGATTTTATTAGATTTTTTTATTAGATATCTTGTTTAATTAAATTTCTAGAAGGCTTTATTTTACATAATTATATTGATCGGTTAATCTGTTTCCTAATCAGGCTTCTGCAACTGCGGGTGCACGTCTGGTTGGTTTGAATAATGGTGGTTCGAGTGACCCACCCGCCAATCAACAACCGTACATTCACAATTTTAATAAACCTTCTGCCGAGGGTATTGCCGGTGCAGGACCTTTAAAACCGCATCTTGTGTCAAAGAAAATAGTCAATGTTCCTGCTGGTCAGAGGTATGTTATTGACATGAAAAGGGATTTTTACAATATAAAAGCAATACAATTTTATAAATAAAAATAATAATAAAATACAAACAGTCTGATGTTTTAAAAGTCTTATCAGTGACTTGTAAAATACTATCTCACTAAATATATCATACCTATCTAAAAATATATAAAATCTACCTAAAAATGGTATACCTATTTAAAAATATAAATCTGCCAAAAAAAATAATATATAAAATTTTGAATTTGAGTTTAAAAGTTACTTAATTTCTTACTAGTCGTCTTTTTATTCAAGTGTACTATCGGTTTGATAGAATGTATCACAGTGAGGTAAATGATTAAAGTAAACACCCACAGTGACACGTTCTACCAAAAAGTCAGTATATTTATATTATATGTAGCTACCTAATGTGCGAAATTGCGTAACTGTTGGAGTAACTTACTTCACTCTAAATAATAATTATAATTTATTTTATTTATAATATTGAAACAGTATGATTGGTTTGCTATCAGTAATTTACCTTCAATAAATAGCATATAACTTGTAATTTGTTTATTATCCTATCATTTCTTTGGATGAAGTTTGGTATCTTCATTACTGTTTCTATCATACCTATTATTCAATCAATTAGAAATACCTATTATTCAATCAATTAGAAATAAACACCTATTATTTAAATGAAAAATGCTGTTTAAATGATTATTGATGATTGGCATTAATCAATAGCAAATTAATAACTCAGATACCTTGTATAGCTTCACATTGCAGATAGCGTACTAATCATTTTTTCTCTCTAACTATGTCTTACAAGTAGTTATATTAAATTATATGTTTCTACTCTTAGTAGTAGATAATTATGTATCTTCACATTCATTCAAATCATCTCAAACAAATTGACTCGCTCATCACATTTACTAACTTGGTGCATTATATTTGACTTTCTTGGTTACCTACTTCCTTTGAAGAGGAAGGGTGAGTTACGAGTTATTGATCGATTCCACATTTTCTATCGTAAATCTACAATTTAACCATTTCTTACTGTTCATTTTAATAGGTATCTATGATACCTTCAGGTATCTTGGATAATACCATGATACCTGAAGGTATCATGGTATACCAATTAAAATGACGAGTTAACTCGTATATTTTTTCTTATGGTCGAAAGTGTGGAACTCCTCAATATCTCGTAATTTACCCTATTTTAATAAACGGTTTGATTTAATATTAATTATAATTAGCTAACTCTCTGTGCAAATTGACGTTTTTATTGATAATATTCCAGTAATGATAGACTTTTCCTACTCTACAGTTAATATGGTGATTTAAGAAATAAAATGGTTTTTAGGGACTTAATGTAGCTACAAAAGTTTGTGTTCGTTGTATATGTTTATATAAAATGTGTGTTCATTAATAAACTAATGATTTGCAGATCTGGGATTCTTAAAACTTCATAAAGGGTGCAGGTACCTAATTTAAATACTTCTGTTACTTGTAGAGTTGTGAATGTTTCTATTTTACCTATACAGTATAACTCCTCTATAGTGAATCAGTTAGGATGTAGCCTCTATAGTGAACAACTTTTCTTCATTGTGCGATGAATTGCCATCAGTTTTCTATAACTGATGGCAATTTTATGGTAGACTGAAGAAAATTATATCACTATAGAGGCTACTTCCTAACTCATTCACTATAGAGGAGTTCTAGTAGTTAGTTAGGCTTCATTTGCACCTTTTGTTCATTGATAATTTTGCATGTCATATTTTTGCATTTTTTGTAGTTTGTTTGTGACCATTTTTCAGAGTGTGTTAGTGCCAATTAATTAGCTTACATTTTCATGATCACATTTATAAATGTGTCAAATTGTTTTAACCCTATCGACGCGGAACTTTTTCTGCCGCATTGATAAACATTTTAATAGATTTGACTACTAATGGATGAACTTTGATCGTCGGCAAATATGTTTATTCAATTTTGTGAATATTGGATGTGGTACATATGTGTACCCTCAGTAACCTGTGTCCCTGAAAATGGGATATGTACAATCCACTGGTAAAACGAAACAACGAAATGATTCAAATAAATGCATCTAAATGACCAATCTTTCATCAATCAGGGTAATAAATCGACACATTTAATTTAAAATCTTACCCATTTCTATATCGGAGTAAAATGTTGTGACATATGTAACCCAAATGCGTCGAAAGGGTTAATTAGAACATTTTTTAGCTTCTAAACATACGTTTTTTTGGCGCACTGTCTGCCACACTTTGAAACATGGGTTACAGTTTTCCATTTCTTGCTCCTTCTGAAATTAGAGAAATAATATATTTCTTGTGTAGCACATTGCAGTATTATAACCCAGAAAAAAGTTATGGTGGGGCCATAGAAGACTAAGTTCCCTCTCAATCTTCTATGGCCCCACCATAATTTTCTCTGGGTTGGTATAAAAGCCAATCTAGTTTGTGATCATTTTTTTTATTTTATTCAAAAAACATCAAAACAAAGTTTTTCAAACTAAATATAAATGGTAATATTTTATTTAGTGGATGGAACAATGTATTCAGTTATTTATTATTTATTCTGTTTTTCACAATCTTTTTTTTTTTCTAATTCTGATTTCAATCTTTAAATATGTTTCTTTTCAGTTTTTGCATGTATCACATGTTTATCTTACTATCTATGATGAGAAATGTATATATTTTGTATGAAGGGGCTAGGGTAAGTTCCAAGTTATTGCGTGGTTCCACATTATCGATCATCGAAAATAGTTATTTATTTTTTATTTCATGATTGAAAATAACTGTTCAATAACTTGGAACTAACCCTATAGTTTTTAAGATATTTTTTCTTTTTAAACTAATTTTCGGTAAATTACTAGTTTACGTCCCTATTTCATTTACAGACGTGAACTAGGAAGCGGGTATTTTAAATTGTTTCCCGTCAATTTAATTTCCTCTTATCTGATTTTTTGCACTAAAAAATATTTATAGACAGAAAACTAAGTACCTTAACTAGCTACATACACAAATAAAACTAAAAAGGAATATTTGAAATTGAAATAATCAGAAAATCATAAGAAATTTATAAAGAAAGCTATATTATTTATCCAGGATTTTATCATTTGTTAGTATATTGATTAAATCTTCAAAATTGCCAATGAAAGAGGGACCTAAATTTGGACGTTTACCCCTTTCTAGTTCATGTCCCTAAATCAATTAAGGTCGTGCTTTAGGAATTTACCTAATTTCCTCCAAGGTCCATTAGATGACTTTTAGCTTAAAACTATTTTCCCCAGTACTTTATTTTATTTCAAAAGTGTAGAAGTAGCTAAATTGCATGAAGTAATCCTAAACTTATTCATTATTTATATAATTATACTTCTTCAAGTTCTTTTTTTAACTATATGGCATGTTCATAAGTATTTCGTAATACTATGGTTATTGATTGAATTATTGCCGTAACAATTATCCTTAAAATGTATTTCATCTCCATTATAACAAATATTGTTGGTTTATTTAAACAGAATTCGTTGCTTTGGGTATTATTTGAACATTTTAATAATTTGTATTAACTATTAATAGATATTCATTATTCATCCCTAGTGGAATATTATTTGTATCAACTGTAAAAAGATGTGTTTTTTTTCTAGTAGCATATCATTTGTATAGACAACAAACTACTTTGTTATTCTTGACTCTTATTTGATAGCAATTTACTATAATATGAAAGTTGTTCTGTATTCTTCACATCAATTTGTTTATTTTTTTTATTACTTTCTTCTTGCATTGGTGTATTTCTTTTGTGTTTATAAACTAGCTACTTCCTATCTAATATTTACTTCCTATCTAATATTCTCTAGCTACCATCTAATTCACACATCTCACCTAACCATACATCTTATCAATATACAGGCTGGCAAACAAAAAGCTACTATTTTTCAAATCCACCTCTGCTAAGTTAGATTTGAGGGCCGTATTTGTATTTACATGAAGCAGAGAAATTTACATTAAAATTTGAGAATATATTTGTATTATAAATCAACTCATCCTAGAGCTTTGAGATTTGATGCACATATAAAACAGCGAATGAGGAATATTTTTTGTTTATGTTAAAACATCACATTTCTTCATAGAAAACGAGATATGGAAGAAAATATATGATTTTAGAGGGTGGCAAGAAATGCATCTCCTTCGTCAGTTTTTGACCTGCAGTGATGATGTGGATATCGTTGGATGCGCCAACACTGAAGGGCTGTACACACGTAGGGTTTTTTTAGTCTTTCCACCAGACTTTTTGCTAAGCTCCTCCTACTTTTTCCACGAGAATATAAGAAAAAACGATATAATTATTATTTATTTTAGTTGGTATCCATGATACCTGCAGGATACCAACTGCATGGATACCAACTAAAATAACAATACCTGCAGGTATCATGGATACCAACTAAAATAAATAATAATTTTTTTTTTTTTTCTTATATTCTTGTGGGAAAAGTAGGAGGAGCTTAGTAAAAAGTCTGGTGGAAAGACTTATAAAACCCTACGTGTGTACGGCCCTTTAGTGTATGTTTTAAACTAATCGAAGAGTTCCACATTTCCGGACACATAAGAAAGAATTTTATGATTATTAATATCCATGATACCTGCATATTTTCCCATTCTAATTGGTTTCCATGATACACGCAGGTACTATTAACAGATACCAATTGAAACTATATTTATTTCTAAGTTGTACGAGAATGGAGAATTGTTAGTTAACTCGTAACTTATCGTATTGCCAGTTTTTAGGATCACCCACTAGGTAGGTAGGTACTATTACTTGACTATCGTCTCTCTCCCCTTATAAAATATATAAATAAGTACTCCTCTCTGCCACAGTAACATGTCGTGTGATGACAATGAGAAAAGTGTCTGCCTATCTGTGCCTAACTACCAACAGGAGTACCAACAGTTGGTGAGTGGTAGTACTGATAGTACAGTAGAATTTTCCTATCTATAGTGAATCTAGAGTACTGAGTACGTAAGTAGCCTCTATAGTGAACAAATTTCATCATTCTGCATGAAATGACCATCAGTTTCTAAAACTGATGGTCATTTCATGGCAGAATTAAGAAAATTTGTTCACTATAGAGGCTAGTTCCTTACTCAAGATTCCCTATAGAGGAGCTCTACTCTATATTCTTCGGCATTTTAACTCATGTACGTATATCCCATTAAATTGTCACCATTTTTTTTAATGCTTTCTGTTTTGATATAGCTAAATTGAGATAAAGTATATTTTATTTGTAACGTATCTCGCGAAATCAAAATTTGATTTAAAATAGGACTCATATTCCCCATTTTTCTAAATTAGTGTAACAAAAATTTTACATTACCTAACATTTCTCCACTTCTTCCCCAAGGCTGCCACCAAAATGAAGCAGCTTGATCAGCACAATCAGAACCCTCCCGGAGCTGTGGGAGGAGCCATCCAAAAGAGGGTTGCCAAACACTCCCTTCTCCCCGAACAAACAAATCTATCAGATTCCTCTGTACCTAGCAGGAAAACAGGCGAGTTTTTGCCATATCAATATTTATCAATGAACTTTATTGAGTTATTTTAATATTCATTGAACTCTGTAGCTACCTAGTAAAGGAAATGTATTTTTATGATATTTATTGGTTGATATCCTAAGTGTAGTTTTATTTAGATTAGTAGGTTGTCTACTTGTAAAATATAATGGTCAGTTTGTACATAGTGGCCATGGTTGCTACTTTTTAAAACAAGTGAAGTTACATGCATAATATCAATATTGAATTGGTAATGATTTGTCTATGAAATTTGGATATAAAGTAAATATTTTAATGCCAAATTAGCTCCCTTTAATTAAATATATAGGAATGCTCATAGTTTCAGAGTCAGCTAACTAAACTATTTGAGTCTATTTTTATTGAGTTATTTTCAGTAGTTGATGGTACTTTTTAGTGTTTTAAATCTTGTTTCTGTACCATTTCTCCATTTCCAAAAAGAAAATGCACTAAAAATGACTCCATTGTCATTGTGACAATATGCTTTTGAAATCATAAATCTTATGAACATCACAGACGAGAGTAAATGAAATGAAATCGAATACTATATACTGCAGCTTTAGAACCATTCAATAGTGTTTAATTCTCTCCGTCAATAATATTTTCTGGATCTATGATTTTAAGAGCATATTGTCACAACCCTAGTGATAACTTCCTTTCCTAACTCTGCAGCAGCTTCAGAAGTTTCTATCCGCAGTGAAGCCTCGTCTGTCGGTCCGACCGTCCCTGTGATTTCTTTCGCTGATCTCTCTTTGGCCACAAACAACTGGAGTAAAGAGTATTTACTGGGAAGAGGCGGCTTTGGGGAGGTACCTATCTATTTTTAGGAGTAGATATCTACATAGCAAGGTATATTAACCCGTACATGGAGGGTGGCCTTATTTTGGGACAGCAATCTGTAGATGTGGCACATCAGCAAAGTTAAAGTTGCCTTATACCACCAGAATCGTCTCGTCAAGTTCTATCACGTAATGGGGGTCAAAAGTGGGTGCAGTTGGGGTTTTAGGAGAGAGGGGGTAAATCATTTTAGACAGATGCGCACTGTCAGTATGTCCCAATATGCGGATGGGAGAGGTGTGTTGCGGGTGAAAATATATGGTCAGTTGATCATAAATTAGAACATCTGCATCGTGTAGAGCACCATTTTATTAGTAGAATGTGTTATTCTTACATAAATACGAACGAACTTCAACTCATGTGAAACACACTCTAAAGATTTTATTCTTGTAGGTTTTCTGGGGAACGTGGAAGAACACAGAGGTTGCCGTTAAGAAGATTAGCAACAGCAGGGACTCTGATCAGGCCCCGCAATTGCACATCAGTCAGACATTTGAGGAGTTACGCCTTCTACAGGCGTACAGACACGATAATATACTGCAGGTATGTTATACCATAACTAGTGTACCTACTTTCCTGTTAAAAGGTTACTTTTATGAATTTAATTAATATTTATTTTTCTGCATTTGCCCGTTAAAAATAACGGGTCTTCAATAGTAAATTATTACCCGTTGTTAGTTTCTTTTTAGTGAATTAAAATAAAATTCATTTTCATAGATAAATTACATAAAAATTAAATAAGAACAGGGGAATTTAAATATCAAGTCAATATATTCCTGTGCGTATCATAGTTACATTCTTCATGTTTAATACCCGTAGTGTAAAAGCGGACACCAAATAAATAAATAAACACACAAGGAAAACTATTAGTGTAGACTAGTGTACTTTCCCTTTAATAATAACGAGTCATCAATACCAATTTATTACCCGTTATTAGGTTACTTTTAATGAATTCAATTAAAATTAAATTTTCTGCATGTGTCTAATTTATTTTAAAGATAAAATACATTTAAAAATTAAATAGAAAAAGGGGAATTTAAAGATCAAGTCAATATATTCCCGTGCGTATCATAGTTACATTCTTCATGTTTAATACCCGTAGTGTAAAAGCGGACTCAAAAAATATAAATAAACACACGAGGGAAATTATCAGCATAGAATCATAGACTATAGATTTATCTGTGAAATCTCATTCATTCTAAACAGAATAAAAAGATTGATCAGGTGATTTATCTTGTAGCTACTACTAATTTTGATTTGAACTCTATTCCTTTTTTGGTTACAATGAAGAAACTTTAAAAAACTATTAAATCTCCTAAGCTTTTTTGTGATTTTGAACCATCATTCTCCCCATCAACGTTCCATTTTTAATTTTCCAATCAGTTGTACGGCTGCAGTGCTGATCCAGAGCAACCCGCCTGTTTGGTCTATCAGTTCATGGTAAATGGCAGCGTTGAAGACAGACTCCAGTGCAGGAGGCTGCGTAAGTCGAGTGCGGGAGAGGATTTTCTCTCTTCCCACCCCTCCCCTTTGGATTGGTGGCAGAGGCTCTCAATAGCCATAGGTACAGCCAAGGCTTTGCAGTTTCTCCATACTGTTAAAGAGCAGCCTCTAATTCACGGTGACATCAAAAGTGCTAACATTCTCCTCGATCGCAACTTCCAGCCGAAATTAGGGGATTTCGGTTTGGCCAGAGAAGGGCCGATGTCTCCACGCACCAGCAGGAAGGTTTCTAGGGTGCACGGAACTAAGCCGTACATCCCTGATGAATATCTCAGAGATAAGAAGCTATCGACTAAAGTGGACTGTTACAGTTATGGAGTCGTTCTGTTTGAGCTTTGCACGGGTCTTAAAGCTTATTGCGAGAAAAGGCAGCACAAGTACCTAAAAGATTTGGTGTGTGAGTGTACAGACTATAATATAGATAGCTTACAAGACCCTAAGGCTGGCTTTGACGTGACTAAAGTATTCCAAGCCTTATTGCAGTTAGGGAAAGAGTGTGTGGTTAGATTGGCTAAAAAGAGACCTGACATGGCAAGCGTCTATCAGAGACTAGAAGACTTCAATAAACAGGATCAGAGTAAACGAATATCACAGATGACTTCATTTGCTTCATCACCATCCTCCCCAACACGTTACAACTGGGGTGGTATACATGACTCCAACATGCCTTCCAATGGATATCCAACTATTTCCACAAATCCCTCTTCACCCATGTCCTTCTACCTATCGAATATGTCAAACCAGTCCTCCATTCCTCCTCACTCTCGAATCACATCACCTGAACAAAATTACCTAATACATCAACACAATCAGAGAATGCAGTACCATCCCCAACACCTGCTTCCTAAGTACTACCCCCATCACTCTCCAACTCAAGGAAGTAGGTATTTGATCCCAGCACAAAACTTACAGATGTTTCAACGACATCCTATTCCAGAGACACCACCCATTGCTATTAAATCTGCTCCCAAATCTCCAACTCCTATCTATAATGAACAACTTTTACCAGATTTATCTGCACTTTCCTTGAAACCAGATGAGAAACCTGACCCACTATCTAACAATCAGGGAGATAGGACTTCAAATAATCCTACGAACGGTCCGTCCGTTCAGATAAATCCGCCTACCATTATTCATGATCATAACCGAGTCGTTAATAATTCACTGGCCTTAGCTCCGCAAACTCTCGATCCTAATACGTACCATGACCAATCCGCCGTGAGTCCAGTGATACCTTTAGTCGTGGATGAACTTGCCAACTACCATGAAAGCTCTAACTATCACGCTTCTGAGAGTGAAGTCATGCTACCTATGCTCACTGTTCTGGGTAACAAAGACCCTTCAGAGGTTGACTTGCAGGCCCCTCAAGAGGATGAGTCGCAGTCAACCCTACTGACGGACCTTAGTTGTGTGACATCCTCCTCTTCAAGCTCTGCTACCAACCAGGGAAGTCAAAGCTTCTCTAGTCTTTCGGCTAAAGGAAAATCATCGTTTTTGGATTGATAGCTCTTGGGGAAATATTTTTAATTAAAACAAGTTTCAACATGTTGAAACCGTTTTTAACATGATGATATTCGGTTTTAACATGATGATATTCGGTTTTAACATGATGAAACCGATTTTAACATGTTGAAATCGGTTTTAACATGATGGTACAGGTTTTGACATATTGAAACAGGTTTTAACATGTTGAAACAGGTTTTAACATGTTGAAACAGGTTTTAACATGTTGAAACAGGTTTTTAACATGTTGAAACAGGTTTTGACATGTTGAAACAGGTTTTGAAGTATTGATACAGGTTTTAACATGTTGAAACTTGTAAATTAGAAAATGTTACTGTCTTACTGAAGAGAATGACAATACAATTGTTACTTGATTAGATGAACTATCAAGTGTTTGAAATTATAAAATTACGAAATGTAGATCGAGTGATACGACAAAACAAGTTAGCATCCTTTATTTTTCTATAGGGTTTTCGAATATATCAGTTTTCATTGTCAATATCCTAATTTTGACTTATTTTAAACGAAATTTTTGTTTAAATTTAGAATATTGAATTATTGATTATGAATACTGATATATTCAAAAGCTGTAGAAAAATATAAGGATGCTAACTTTTTTCGTCCTATCACTCGCTTTTTATTTCTTAAATTTACTTAGATTTCCAAGAAGGAAGCCAATTACTGATATTATTATATGTTATACTTTTTTTTTAAGAATTTATATACACTGTCTTATTGCAGTAGAGTGGATGAAGAGTCCGTAGTAATAGAACTGCCCCGCATAGTGAACAAATTTCCTTCAGTCTGCCATGAATGGACATCAGTTTTCTAAAACTGATGTCCATTCATGGCAGACTGAAGAAAATTTGTTCATTCTCTTTAGAGAATTTCAACTGTATTGGTATATTGTGGAACAAATTCAGAGGTCAATTCTCGATGAAAGAATTTAACATTTCATGTTTTTTTCTTTCTTTAAAGGTCCTCTCCAGGCTCCGGGAAAAAAATGAGTTTATTACATAATATTATAGAACTAAGGTCTACGATCATTATTCTGCAAATCGCATACAATTTGGTTCAGTATATATTTTATTATTTACTTTTAAAGTTTTTTAATACTCTTTGAGCAACAATCGAGCGAATCTCCAACCTGACGCTGAGAAAGAAGATTGTACACTCTTTGTTTTGATTTCAAATTTAGATTTTTAAGCAAAATTGCGTTTTTGGCCTTCTTTTAAAATATTAATTGTTATTAAAGGTATATAAACGTTTCTATAATAAGTTTATCCAAATTTAAACTTTTAAACGAATAATAAATAGATTTATTAAACCATATACCTAGTTGACAATCAAAACAAATGGTGTACATTCTTTTTCTTCTGACTGAAAATTAGAAAGTCGGAGGTAAAGTAGGTTTTGTAAAGTTTGGATTATAAAAATCTTTGAAAGCATATAAAATTAAAAATATGCTAGCAAATTTTATGGGGTTTGCAGTAAAATGTTAAGAAACATTAGCCTCGTTGAATTAAGCAATAAAAAAATTGCTTGGAGGGGACCTTTAAAGGTCTTTAACTTTTTCATTCTTCATGTCAAAAAAATGAAATCCTTTAAACAAAAGATTCAGTAATTTTCTAAAGTAATTTGGTTCTTTATTAATTAATATTTATCATGTTGCATTCATAGATGGGGTTTGAATTTCTTTTTTAATTCAAAATGGTGTAAAATAATACTAAATACTTGCTATGTTTTGTGAACATGATAAAAAAAGTAACTAATTCTTTTTATATAAAAAAGCATCTTATAAATTCCTTATTACAAATAGAAAATTTGTTGTACTTTATTTAGTCTTCAGTTTATAATTTTTTTAACGCTATTTGCAGTTTTAGAGGATAGCGCTAGGGTTATGCTCTTCAACTACGAGGTATTAGATTTTTGTGTTAGGTAGGCTCGTAGGCTTCATTTTCCTCTTCCATCCGTGAGTGCAGCCACCGGTGCTTGTGTCCCGTTTCGTCACATTCCTTGGTAAGTTACTGTATTCACGGAGTAGCTTTTCTGCATCCATGAGCATTGTCACCGACGGTGGTAAGTGACTTTGTTCATGGAGCCACTTTCCTCTCTGACTGCTTCTTCCAGTCCCTTGTTTTTAATTTCCTTTTGACGTCAGCGATATGGCCTTTGGTTCCGAAGCAGACGTTAAACCCCTAATAAATTAATTAATATTTAGTCTTCACTAGGTTTGTGTTTTGTTTCATTTATAGTTTATATATATTTTTACAGCTTCACTTATTTAAAAGTTTATTATAAAAAGTTTAATTTTTTAAGTTTGTGTTATAGTTTTTCTGAGTAGAATTAAGAATCATCAAATGAACTTATTATTGTGCCAAATAAATTTTATATCTATTACTATTTTTATCCTCTGAATAGAATTTCAATTTAGGTATTGGATATGTAAATCTAAACTTATATTTATTCCGTGCTTTTGCGTTTTATAAAATTTATTTAAATTTTAATGAGGAAATCAATTGAAGAACATGAAAATCTCCAATTTTCATTGAAGGTATAGTTTAGAATTATAATTTTGATAAGTAGGTGAAAAAAAAATTTGATTAAGGCCCATACTATATTAGCAGTTTCACCGCCGCGTTTTTACTGCCCTGTTTACGCGTCTTCAATTAATCACGGTTAAATGAATGGAAAACAAATTTGCATACTATACTAGCGTTGTTACCGCCTTCCATTTATTTAACTGTTATTAATTGAAGAAGCGGAAACAGGGCAGTGAAAACGCGGCGGTGAAATTGCTGGTATAGTATGGGCTTAATGAGTAACTACATTGGAGGATAATTTATATTTTTGATATACACGAAATGGGATTGATATTGCTTGTAATTATAGAAATTAATTACAGATTAATGCTTATTTATACATAAATTACAAATAAAAAACTTAGATAAAAACATTTAGGCTAATATAATCAAATCAATTTGAAATTAAATGTAACTACCTACCTAAATTTTTTTTTTACTCCACTACATATATTGACAGAAATTCATCTTAAAACTAAATTTAAAACAGATAAGACTATTATTATAGATAATGTTTTAACTTATCAATTGAATCTAGATCTTATTTCTAGAATGTTCTTAGATCTAGAACATTCTAGGGTTAACTTAATGATGAAAAATTGGATAGCTCTTTGATTTGATTAGGTTCTACATTTTTATTTACATCATTTGGAACAACTAATTAAATGACTTATTTTAATGCCCAATATTAATAATTGACAATTTAATTATGAAAAATATATGAGGGATCGAAGTTATGTTGAAATTTAATTATGTAGCCTATAAGCTACATCAAAGACATTATATCAGAAATTATAAATTTGACTTTGTTAGCAATATCGAGATTTTAAGTATACTTTAGATGGAATTCAGACTAATTATTTAATTTCAGATTTAGTTAATTTTCTGTCTATTAATTATAAGGCCATGCTAATAATGAGAATTTTCTTAATTGAGCTAATGATCCGAGTTCTAATAAATTGAATTGGTTGAGTTATTCAAAAACTATTTCTAAATTCAATTGTAAACTAGGACCCTAGGTAATACCAAATAATAATTTAGGTATGTCAAAGTTCATGCAGAAACATTTTCGTTTTCGATGACTTGCATTAATTGGGGATAATCTTCATTTTCAAATTTCTCAATAAAGTTTCGGATGGTTGATAATTTCGTCAAATTATATTATTGTTTATTATCGCAGTGCCAAATTGACTATATGTATTTAATTTAGTGCAAATACATATTATTTAATGCCGGTTTTGTTATCACTGATTTTCCGCGTTTTAGAAACCAATTATTTACTCAGAAAGTTCAGAATTTAATAATTAATTATCAAAGAAACGTTCGAAATTCATCTGTTTAATAAAGTTATTTGCTATGCAGAATATTTTGATATTTTTGAGGGAGATGTTATCATAATACTCCATGTTTTTGGTAATGTATTGATAAGAATCTCATGATTTGCTTTGTATGTTTGTATAGATGATGAAATCAATGAAATGATACGTCGCACAGTCGACGATGGACTCTTTGGTAACTTAGTCTTTAAAATATGGTGAAATTTGTATGTTAATATCATAATTCATATTGAACTGAGACTACATGACGTGTAGTGTAACATATTGTGATAAAAGTGCCTGTAGGACTAGGCTGTAGGTTCATAAGTCTTTAAAACTTAAAAGTGCACAGAAATTTATAACACAAACACAGTCACACTCCACAGAAATTTCTTTCCTTGTAACCGTACCAGTCTGAAAAGTGTGACAGGTTTTGAGGATTAGGAATAATCCTGGTGGGCCATCAGTTTGCACTCTGCAGAATATAGGATATTCTCTACAAACAATTTTGAATTGTTTCCTTTGTTTACAGTAATTTTGCTACAAACACTCCAGTCAGTCTGCAAAGCATGCACAGTCATGCACAATCAGACAGTCTCCCATAAGTATCTAAAAGCTGAGCGGCGCACCACATTACGGCGCACTACAATACGGCGCACCTCTGTACTTTCTATTAATGACCTCAATGTGAAAAACTGTTATGTAGTGTGTTGTATCCGCTAGTTTGTTGTTCTGCACACTTCATGATTGTTTAATGACCTGGCAGCCGGCCAGTCTGCAGAATATGGAACATTTTTCCAAGACTCTCTGCGGGAGTTTTTGATTGAATTTTAGAAATTTGAGATCTCTGCGGGAGATCTTGAATTAATTCCTATGTTACCATTAATATAGCTGTGGGAGATTTTGAATTAATTCCTATGTTACCATTAATTTAGCTGCGGGAGATTCTGAATCTGCTACTGTGAGTCAGAGAGTAACTGTCTCTCAGATTAAAATCTCTGTGGGATAAGAGACACATTCTGCAGACTGGGCAGCCGGCAGGGGGGTTCGGGGGGCGGCACGCCCCCCGATACATCTACCTAACGGCTAACTGATAAGTTTTTATTTACACCTCAGACTGAAAGTTTACAATAGTTACCCCATAAAATTACAAATACAGTTTTCTATGATGAATTTTATTTTCTATTCCAAATTAAACATCTCAATCGAATAATTAAACTGTGTAGTATAAACATTGGATTCAGGTACCGTCAGGCGTCAGACATGAATTTGATACGACAATTAGAATTAGGTAAGTACCTATCAAATTAACTCCATTTATCATTAATCTGTATTCAAATTACCTATCTAATAGAATGTACAGTGGTGCGCCGTACTGGTGTGCGCCGCTCAGCTTTTAGATACGTATCCAGTCTCCAGATATTTTATTTTTGGGACAATTTGTTTGCAAAGATTTTCAAATTTCTCTCCAAAATAGCCAAAAATCTTAAAATACATAATCTCCAATAATTACATGTAAATTATAAATATAGAAATTAATTTGAAAATTATCGTCTAACAATTCAGGAGACTAATTTCAAGTCCTCAATAGTCGCCAGACCCAGATAAACTTCACTACAACTGCATACGTCCTCTGCAGAGTTTTTCAGACTGGGTCGCAGTAAATAACACGGGGAGATATGAATTAAAAAGGTATTTGACTTATGCGCAGGATTAATCCTCAAATCCTGTTATACTTTTCTCTCTTTTCAGACTGGTGAGGGTCGAGGGTCAAGGGTGGTTGATTGGTCCCCAGTCTGCAAAGCAGTGAAAGATGCATGAAGTTGTGAAGTTTATCCGGTGGACTATTGAGGTCTGCAAATTTGTCTCCTGAATTATACGGTGACAATTTCCCAATCAATTCCTATGTTTACATGTAATTATTGCCATTTATTGGAGAGTATTTTGAGTTTTTTGGTCATCTTGTAGAGAAATTTGAAAATCTTTGGAGACAAATTGCCATAAAAATTAAATATCCAGAGACTGATTGAGCATGCTTTACAGACTGGAAGACTGCAGAATAGCCAGTCTGCACGAAGTTGTGAAGTTTATTGAAATTAGTCTCCTGAATTATCTGGCAACAATTTTCTAATCAATTCCTATGTTTACATGTAATTAGTGGAGAGAATTTTGATATTTTTGGTCATTTTGAGAGAAATTTGAAAAACATTGGAGACAAATAGCCTCTAAAATTAAATATCTGGGGAATGATTTTGCATGCTTTACAGACTGGCAGAATAGGGAATATTTTTCCAGGATTCTCTGAGTCTGACACAAATCTAACTTCAATTTTAGATCTCTGAGGGAGCCGGAGATCTTGAATTAATTCCTCTGAATTATAAATATAATTAAGATAAACAAAGTACTCCAAAAAATGGTTGATTAATCATTATTAATTAATATCTTTTTCAGGTATTCATTTAAAAAAAATTAGATTAAATATCAAATACCAAATCCTTCAAAATGGTAGAAGAAAATGAATCCTCTGGTACTGAGAGACCAGAAGAGCAGTCCCAGACCAGTGGCAGCAATCAAAGGGGCGGCATGAGTAAAGTCGCCCAACACATGCTTGACAATAAAGTCGACACTGCACTCTGGCTCACTCGGGCTATCACTTTATTCTTCACCATCTCCTATTTTCTTCCATTTTTTAGGTGAGTTTTAAAACATTCCAATAAAGTATATAATTATATTTATTTTTAATTCATAAAGATCATTTATTGCCAACCAGTACAATCTGTAATTTTTTTTGTTATAGTATAGCTAACTAGGATAAGTTAATAATTAAGTGTTTTGGTCATATAAGAAGAAATGATATAATATTTATTCAATTTTTATTATTATATATTTTTTTATACCACTGAACATGTGAAACAGACTGATAATTTGAACTCCTCTAATGTTTATTTATTTGCTCATGTTTTACAAGCTACAAAAATTAAATATTGATACTTTTAAGTGATATTTTTTAGCTGATAGTGATCAAATGTTTCTTATTCACAATTATGACTATTTTGTGACCTTTCTCATCTTATATTTTACCAAAATCCTTCTGTTCATTTCAGTTCATCAGAGAGCAGTTACCAAAAAGCCCTGATCAGCAATGCGGCAACATCAGCCCTCAGATTGCATCAGAGAGTTAGGGGTGTGACTTTGTCCAGAGAATTCATTGCCCAGGTGAAATTATTCAATATATTTAGAAATTGTTCCGTACATCAGTTTACGGCTTTATCAATAATTCCTGTAATAATAAGCTTGTTCACATTATTCCTATCAAATTACCTACAGTACCTAATATTAATTTGAATTTGGAAAATTAATGTAAATGTAAAAGATTTAAAGCACCAGATATAAAGCATATTTCCAAAAGCTTTAATTTATTTCATTCTTCTTCAGATAGTTGCATAAAAATGTTCATAATAGTTATAGCTAATAGCTATTAATCAGAAAAACTTGGTTTTATATTCATTGAATATATAGTTTTTATCACATTAGCAATATAGAGTCACAGTTCACCTATGATATTTTGACACCTTTAGAAAAGTTAATCTTGAAGAATTTCTAGAGATAATCGGAAATGTCTACTGGTTATGCATATTTAAATTCATATTCAATAGTGTACTGGAATCCATAAATAATTTGTTTCCCCTTTATATATAGCTAAGTCACTCTTAAATGAATTATTTTATTGTACATATCTAGTATAAATGAATTATTGCATGAAGTTGAACAGATTTTATTCAAAGCTTAATTTGATGTGATAGTGTTATTTAATCCTAATTGGAATTTACACATTGATATTTAGGAAACCAGAGGTTCGAATTATATGATTTTTTGTCAGTTAATAGCTTTAATCATATATATGTACTGTGCAAAATTTTATTTACCTATGATTTATAGGAACGGTGTTATTATATTGAATGTATTCGGTTTTTCGAGATCAAACTCCACAGTCAGTGTTTTAAGGGTTAAAGCTCTTTTTTACAGCTTGTGACTGAAGACTCTGCTCACTACCTCCTCTACTCCCTGACGTTCATAGTCTGCTCTCCCATCACAATTGTGTTGGCTCCCATTGCTCTCTTTGCAGTGCTGCACTTTGCCAGCAACTCCCTCGCCCTCTTTGACGTAAGTGTCTAACAGTGCTCTATAATTACCTTTCTTAGGTTGCGGATGGTTATGTTTTATGCGGCATTTATTTATAATCCAGTCGTTTGCATAACTCCCTGGCACTCTTTGATGTAAGTAGCAACATCTATTCTTGCTGCACTCTATGATATTTACCATTAAAATGTTACTCGTAAAAAAAAAAGCTATTGATCGCAAGTCAAAATATATTATGTAAGAATGTGTCCTTTAAAAATTGTTTTTGATGTTTGCAAATTTTCCTGGTTTTATTATTAAACTTACATTCAATAGTTGTTCAGTCAACATAGATTAAGTGGTTTTATAGATATTTATAAGGTAAATCTACTTAGACTATACTGATAAGAATGGATTGACAGGTGATTGTATATCTCATCACTCACTAACCATGAGTAAAATCCTTCCTTTTCAAATGGTTTTATTTTCTTCAAACTCTCAAAAACTAAAATATTGTTCCTGCCTTCAGGTTCTTGGGGAGAATAATGCCCTGGCCCCACGCTTCCTGATCAGTCTGGTAGAGTTCCAGCAGCGCAACATCCTGAGGGGGGCTGCTTTCATAGAGATCTTCCTGATGCCCATAACCATTCTTAATGTCTTCTTGTGAGTAACTAAACCATATTTCTCAATTGATTATTTCATTAACACATTTCCTGCAATTGCACAATGCAAGATTATTCTCCCAATGCGATTGCCAAAATGTACTGTGATGTTAGTGGCGGTAATGCACATGCATTATCGCCAGTGCCTCTGTGGCTGTCGTCACGAGAGGTTGTGTTATGCTCTCTCTTTTCTCTGATTAATTTCAAGTAAAACAAAATGGCGACCACCAGTTGGTCCTCTGGCATATGATTTATTTCTTATATAAAAAAAACTAGGGACACACTCTTTCCCTTTGCAGGAAACTTGTTATACTAGCAAATTAATCAGATTAGTTCTGAACTTTCAAATAGCTTTGATATATTGAATAGCATCAATTAAAAGTGTGATTTGTACGCAGTGGTCGAGTGAACTTGGCGTCCCCGTTCATCTACTACCAATTCCTGGTGATGCGCTACACTTCTCGGCGCAATCCCTACACCAGAACGATGTTCTATGAACTCAGAATTTCTGCAGAGATGTTGGCTAACAAGCCCTCTTGTCCCACGATTGTAAAAAACCTCATTTACAGAGCCACGGGTTTGGTTAGCAGAATGGCACCCGCTATGGTACAACAGGAGTAAATTTATGCAATAGTAATGTTCAAAATGTCACACAGTAAGTGCCGTTTGCTATCATTTATTTCAAATTCACCCTATTTATTTCTATTTAAATTCATGTTAGCTAAAAGTACCATTTCCAGTCTATTTTGTTTCAAGCTGCTATTTATAGAAGTAATTTAATCAGTATTTATCTCCCTAATTACAAATTTCAGCCCTTCACTATGAACCTTATTTTAAGTGTATTGTTGATAATATTATTCCTGCTTCTTTGATTCACACACATTCTAAATCTTTCAGAACTATCTCCTTTATGTTTAAGTAATATTCTTTGGCATTCGGTGTTGATTAAATTACGCAATATAGGGGGAGTTCCTCATTTTCGGATACGTAAGAAAAAACGATATAATAATTATTTAATTAGGTGTAATTAGGTATTTAATTATAAATAATTTTAAAAATTAAATAATTATTATTATATCGTTTTTTCTTACGTGTCCGAAAATGAGGAACTGACCGATAATTAAGAACTTACCCTATGAATTTATGTCATTAATATCTTCTAAAAAAAAAGCCCATTGTCTAAACTGAACTTATCAGTTTAAGTTTTATTTGCATGGTGTAATAATTATTTATATACGTGTGGGGTTAACAATTTTATTTTGATTGTATTTGTCTTAGTGTTAGAAATGAATTGCAGGATAAGTAACTTTTCTTATTTGTTAATAAGTGTCCATGTAAAACACCAAATAGGTTTTTTTTTCAACTGAATGTCCATTTTTATTGAAAAGGTAGTCGGATATATGTAATTTACTCTGAGCAGCTTCTTCTGTTTTTATTCATTAAATGTTAATGAAACTCATTCACAATATCTACATAGATATCAAACTGATTAATATTTAAAGTATTCTTCACTTTCAGTTTATGAATATATTCCTTCACTCTACTTTTCCGTAGCATCAATAATATGTATTTGATTATCTAAACTGTCTGTTGTAATTTTAATTAGATTTTGATACCGTGCAGATGTGTAAGTGATCAACAATAAAAGTTCAATAATATTCGTGAAGATTTTCATTTTATACAATTTCATGGATTATAAAAAAGGGCCAGATGTACAAACAGTTCAATAATATTTTTATTTAGATTAATATTTAAGTTCCCACCTAACTGTGACGCTATTCTGATTTTTATTTAATGAGATTTGGTGTTAGTGAACTGGCACATATAATTGTAATAGTTTATATAAAATATATTTAGAAATTGTTCCACACATCAATTTACAATTTCATCAATGATCCCTAGAATCCTAAGCTCGTACGCATTATTCCTAATAATAAATTACCTACAATAATAGTAATTTGAATTTAGAGTATAAATGTATATATAGCTACAATATTTTAAGGCACTGGTTATATTACATATTTTGAAAAGCTTCAAGTAGATATAAACATGGAGGAATAAATATTTTGAAAATCTAGTGAAATATTAAAACAGTTAAATACTTGAATGGTGATAAATATTAAAAATTATTTATCAAAAAGTAGTCAGTCACAAAATACAAAACATCAAGCGAAATAATTCCACTGCCCACATTCGCAATAATGGAATGCAAGTCTAACTAATTTAAAATACATTTTAACAACACATGTACCATTAATATAAATAGGAAAAAGAGATTAACAAATTAGACATAAATACAAGCATCTAACTGGAATTTTTTTAGCTAATGCATATTAATGAAGTATTAAGAGTATTAAGTTACTATGTAGCTATTCAATCTATGTAACTTTATATTATTGATGAATTGGTAAACCCATGATAAAATTATTTAAGTAGGAATAAAATCTTGGAAAATTTCTTACCAACTGAAAAGGATTTTTAATTAAAATTTTACTTCTAATAGAAATAGCTTCTAATGCAAAAAATATACAAAATTGAACTAAGTAGCAATTGAAGTTACTGAGATCTACAGTCTTCTATTAGTAAGCCCATTAGAATTATAGTAACAATATAATACAAACACCTGATCCCAAAAATACCTCATTACAGCTTTAGAAAGTTACAATCATGCCCCAATACAAGAGCCGAAACATTTCTTCACCGCATCTCTAGCATAAGGAATGTAAGACAGTGAGTACCAAGTCATCGCCCCAAACTGAATAAGAACCATCACGAGAGCGAGGACTTTGTTACCAAGCTGAAAAGAAAAAGAAAACTGTGCTTATAATTTTAATTTTATTTCAAATAAAAAAATAACCTTTGTGAAAGAAATAGTAGCTAAATGGAATTGTTCCCATTATGTGTAATTTCTTTTCATAATTAATATTTCTCTACAAAATAGATGTGCTTTTTAAAAACAACTTTTATTACCGCTAGGCTAGTCACTAGCTATATCATTCTTGTGGTTACATTTAGTTACTTAAAATGATAATGAAAACCGTTTTGATGAAAGGGTTTAATAATAAAAAAATAAATTGGTGAAAAAAAAAATCAATTTTAGATAAATTAGCTACAATAATTTGAAGAATTACAAAATTCAGGTCTTTTCTTACCACCAACACAGCCACCAGAGTCACTATAAGAGACAGGACCATGACTATCGTAGCTATGAGTCTGGTAGGTGCAAACATTCTCTCACATTGTTTGGCAGGACCCATTAAAAAGCAGGTACTGTAAATGAAAATGAAGAGCAGATTGCAAGGCATACAGCTTTGAATTATTTTCTTTAATTACATACTCTAAGAAGCACAGTAAAGAACAATATGAAAACTCACTTCTGTTTAACATAATTTTTTTTTCAATTCAGAACAGAGGATTATGTTTATCAAATAAATAGGAAATTTTTCCCTCTCATTCACAGGTTTCTAAGGCCCATACTATACTGGCAATTTAAATGGTGATTTTCACTGCCCTGTTTACGCTTCTTCAATTTATCACGGTTAAATGAATGAAAGGCGGTAGCAACACCGTTATAATAAGCAAATTTGTTTTCCATTCATTTAATCTTAAAAGTATTTTCATAATACTAAGGCTTTGCTTATGTAAATGATAAATAATTATTTAAGGAAATAAAATATTATATTATGAATCTCATATACCTGTATCCTTTATATTTGCTAATAAATTCATGCAAAACCAGTAAATAACGCTCAGATCGCATACCAAACTAGCACCGGCAAATATATAATTTTCTTCATGTTCAATTCTTGTGAGTGGTGCCCACTCACCTGGTTAGTGCGAGAATATTTCCAAGAGAGTAGAGAACTACAAATATTGTCATCCCTCCTGGAAGAAATATAAAAGCAGTGGAGAGTAAAGAGCAAATGAAGCCACAGACGAAGCAAATTGCAAAATATTTGATGCGAGTGTTCCAACTGAGAGATGAGCTGTCCACAACCTGCAGGGAAAAACATCATAGCTACAGGAAAAATAGTGGCTACAAGATTATGAAGAATTTAACATCAGATATAATAGAATTTAGATCTCAATTAAACGAATGCACAAAAATTTGAAGTTATAAAAATAGATCCAATTGACCAAAAGAAATGAGTAAATAATTATATGGATAGCTACGAAATATAAAATAAATCTAAAAAATATATTTGATGAAAGATGATTAAATTAAAATAATCTTAAATTATAGCTACAGAAAGAATAATTTTATTAATGAAATAGTTTAAGTGAATCGAAAGTGAAAAAAATGAATTTAATATCTAAAACAAATATTTCTAGATACTTTTATAGCTATAATGTCAATGCTGAAAAATATAAAACATAATCCAATTAAATAAGTAATACACATAACTTCAAAACCTTGATATTAATATTTGTGTATTATTAACCTCTTCAATGCATAGACATATAGTTTAGGAAATAGTTAACAATATTGAACAGGTAACATTTTAAGACACATACGTGACTGACACCAAGGAATGGTGTGTCTTCATCCTTTAAAAGCAGCATGGAATAGGAAAAGAATGTCACACAGAAAATTCATTTAAATAATCAGTTTAATTTTTCTAAATGGTAGCAAGTAAACTACCAAGACATTGTCATATCATATGATAATTATACTGATTTTATTTTATACATAATGACATGGAGGAAAATATTCTTACCTGTGACATAATTCCTCCTCTCTCTTCATCTTGCTCATCAGAAGAATCTTGGCCACTGAGGGCACGTCTCAATTTATCCATAATTTAAAATGGTTTTTAACTGAAGCCTGAAGAATGAAGTTCAAAATAGAATTAAAATACTTCAGGTATTTTATTATATGCTGGTCCAATGAGATTTATCTGCAGATGTCTCCTTAGCTGAGTCTGTAGAAAATATTTGGGATACCGCCTACAGGGATAGCTACCCGGATATCTGAATTAATGAGTACACAAACTAGGGTCAAGCAGGTAAATTGCTGAACACTAACTAACTGCGGCCTCTAACAATTATCAATAAACAACAGAAACATCATAGGGTCACGCAGGTAAATTGCGGATCTTTAATTTTTAATTGCAGCCCTCTGAAAAAGATTCTCAAAAAACATTCTGAACTGAAATTACATAAAAATGTTGCATACCCCAGACTGTATTTCATGGTAAATTCCACCGACATGTCAGAAGAATTTTTCCCCTTTGAAATATTTTATCAAATTCGGTGGATTTTTAGCTATTTATTCGGTATTCCTATATTACCATCAATTTTCGGTGGAAAAATGTTGGTGGATCAGCCAAATTACTGGAATTCTATGGTAGATTTTTTCAGCTTTTTGGAAAAGTCAGTGGGATTTTGTGCATCAAATACAGACTGGTGCATAGGGGAAAGTCCCCATTTATCGGCCACTTAAGAGGTTTCCTTCAAAACTATTATTATTGTTTAACTCTCCTCTCTACTAATGCATATACGACAAAACCAACTAAAAGATGAAATTTAAATCTTTTAAACCATATAAAGTACTATGCAATTCGTTTAGTATAAATTAATCTACATTGAGTTAAATATTAAATATGAAAAACTCCAATTATCGACATGTTGAAACCAAATATCGTCACATGTTATTACCCATTTATCGTCATGTGTCGATACATGGGTGATATCGTACACAGAATAAAATTTTCATTGAACAGCTTACAGGATGGGGAAAAATAAGATAGAATGGGGGAAATCCAGTAGAATGGGGGGAAATCCAGTAGAATGGGGGAAAATTAGGAAGAATGGGGGAAAATTAGGAAGAATGGGGGAAAATTAGGAAGAATGGGGGAAAATTAGGAAGAATGGAGGAAAATAGTTAGAATGGAGAAATTAGGTAGAATGGGGGGAAATTAGGTAGAATGGGAGAAATAAGGTAGAATGGGAGAAATAAGGTAGAATGGGAGTAAATTAGGTAGAATGGGGAAAATCAGGTTAGAATGGGGATAACTAGGTAGAATGGGGGAAATTAGGTAGAATGGGGGAAAATCAGGTAGAATGGGGGAAATTAGATAGAATGGAGGAAATTAAGTAGAATGGGAAATCAGGTAGAAGGGGGAAAACAGGTAGAATGGGGAAAACAGGTAGAATGGGGAAAACAGGTAGAATGGGGGAAAAGCTGTCTGAGTAGGGAAAATGATGCCAGAATGGAGAAATTATTGATTATAGTACGATTTTAACGTCTGCTTCGAAGCCAAAGGTCATATTATCGCTGATGTCAAAATGAAATTAAATATGAGGGACTCGAAGAAGCAGTCAGAAAGAAAAGTTGCTTCATGAACAAAGTCACCTACCACCGTCGGTGACAATGCTCATGGATGTAGAAAAGCTACTCAGTGAATGCAATTCCTTACCAAGGAATGTAACGAAAAGGGACCGTTCGTTCACACAAGGACCGTTTGCTTCAATCACGGATAGAATAGGAAAATGAAGAGTTGATTGTAAATGAAGCCTTTGGTAAGTGACTACTTTCACGAAGTAGCTTTCCTGCATCCATGAGCTAGACACCGACAGGTGGTATTTGACTTGGTTCATGAATCTCATCTTAATAAAATTACATTTTGAAATGCGTGAATTGGCCTCCGATTCTGCAGCAGACGTAAAAAAACCTACGTAAAACGGGATTTTACGGGAAACCTACCCAAATTTATTAACTATCTCGTGAATATATCCTTTTACCCTGTTGGTAAAACTTTATTTAACCTACTAGTCCTAATACCTATCAAAAATACTAAACTATTTTAGCTGTAACTCAATTATACGCTATAGCCTATGTATTGCTCCAGCACACAGCAGTGCCACATATGCATTCGCTCCAAGACAGATCGCCCTTTTTGTGTGCCACAATCGAAAAGTGTGTCGAGATCGAGCTCTGAACACACAGCAGTGGCACACATGTGTGCCCGTATAAACGCCCCTTTAGTAATTAATCAAAGCGGCAATATTTTTAATTTCCTTCTCATTAAATTATCAATTTATTTTGAGAAGAAAAAGTTTTAGAAAACCAAAGTCGTATCGAAATTTTGATAGATCACGTTGTTTGTTTTTCCAAATAAATGAAGTTCACAAAATATATATCATCGTAAACTGTGTAAATAATAATTAACCGAATCTCAGATAAATGTAAACACTAATCTACCTATTAAATTATTTTAAGATAAATAGGAGCTATATATTAATTATGAATATTACACGCAGTTGTGCAAACATTCTTTGGATAACGTGTACGGCAATACAACAATATTGTACCTACGTCTAAAACTTGTGAAAATTTTCTACGTTTTATCAAATTAGGTGACACTTTTTCTATTTAAATCAAATTTAATTTTTTACTAATCATTATTCAGATGAACAAAGTATATTGAATAGTATAATCAACTATTCTGATTCTATTATATATGTATAGGTCCTTCCCCCCCCCCCCCCTCTTACCACCCTATAATTGAGTTCCACTAGGTCAATAAATGGGTAAAAGCTATCTCAGTATGTAAAATTGAATAAATATTGAGAATAAATATATTTACTAACCATTAAACTGTTTTTGAACCACTATTTCGAAATTGATCAAAATACCATTTATAGTCACCCCATGACGATAAATGGAAAACCCTCTTTATTGATACCCAAATATCGACACATCGATTTATTTTAAATAATGATGACCGAATTAATTTCTGATTTTATATTTAAGAAATGCAATTAAAAACAAGGAAAATTATATGAACATTATTATTGTTTTTTTATTTGAAGCGTAAAATATTGCGCATAACAAATTCTCTATACAAATTCTCTCAATTACGGTAGGTTTGTCCTGAATGTACTGTATCGTCATACATCTCATCAGTTAAACAGACACTCTGATTGTAATTTTAAATGAAATTACTTACATTTTTGTTACAATAATGAAAATAATATATGGAGACATCGATTTGTAAAATACCTAAACCATAGAAATATTTCTAAGTCTTGTTATAAACGAAAATAACTGAAACATGACGATAAATGGAGAGGGACGATACAAGGAGCCCTTACCCTACCTACCAAAAGAAGCACAGAGCACGCTATAATTTATTAATTTAAGTTTTAACATGTGTTTTGAAGCTTTCAAGCTATGACGTTTTTGTTGTTAGAGGCCGCAGTTAGTTAGTGTGCCGCAAATTACTTGCTTGATCCCCACTCTGGAAAGTATGAATTTTATAAGCTAAAGACTAAATGCTGCAGATTATGCAGTTTCCATTATTTTATTAGTGTATTTTAAGGTTTTCTAAATTCCAACTGAGTCCAACATAGTAATTAATCTATCAGAAAAGACTAGTTTTTCCAAAGTGGTTTGATCCTAGATTCTTAGTTTCAAAAAAACTACAATTTACCAGGTTACAAGTTTTACTTAATTTTTAACTTTTAAGTTAGGTAGCATATACCTAGGTACTAAACTTCTAAAGTTCATAATTTCATACAAAACTAATGAAATCAGATTAATTTGATTGCATAATGTTTAATATTTCCAACTAGGCAAGTAGCCACAAGTTACAACACACCTATAAGCAGTTTTGCAAATAGTAAGGTACAGGTATACTTAACTTAGCAATAAGTTGGGTACTATTGATATATATGGAAAATCTAAATCTATTAACTAGGTAGGTACCTAGCTACACTGCTATATCTCGATTGAAATTTTAAAACAGATGAATTGGTTTACCTATCACTCATTTAATTAATTAATGTAATTGTGAGAATTATTAATAAGCTAGTAAGTAGTAGGTAATCACAAATCACTACATCCATACTAATGAAAAGTTCACAACTAGTTTAGCTACTACCTTCCTATTTAAGTCACTGAATATGATACCCAACTACCTACCTACATAACAGTACAAAGATACACAAACAACGTAATTAAGTACCTATTCATTAATCAACTCTCTAAGTTGAATAATATATAAATAAAAAGTCCTAAATTTTGTGCCTCGCATACAAAATATTTATTTACTCCCACCAAAGTATTTAATAGAAAACTATTCACTCTGTTCAGAATTGTCTGAGATTTTTCTGTTTTTGTTCAGAATTGTCTGAGAGTTTTCTGTTTTTATTACGAAATGTCATAGAATTTTCTGCTTTTGTTCATAATTGTCAGAGTTTTCTGTATTTGCTCGTAATTGTTAGAAAGAGTTTTCTGTTTTTGTTAATAATTGCTATAGAGTTTTCTGTTTTTATTCATAATTGTCATATGATTTTCTGTGTTTGTTCAGAATTATCATAGAGCTGTCTGATTTTGCTTAGATTTATACTGAATTTTCTGTTTTTGATCAGAACAGTCATAGAACTTCAGAATTGTCAAGGAGTTTCATGTTCAACTAGGTAAATAGATAGATATTCAATTTATCATGCGTTCCTTGAACATTTCCCTAATGAAATTGCACATTTTACGAAATATTACAATTCTATCTTCATTTTTGAATGTAATCAAATTCGCCACGAAAAATATATGGTGAATGATTCACTATTTTATTTTGTGTAAAACACGCCTTCGAGCTGTTTCCAATTTCCGTAATTTAGATAGTGGAAAATTTGGTCTTAAAACCGGCGTTGCAGAACACAGAGTTGTCAAATTAGCTTTTATTTGTATTAATGCACTCGGTTTGTGCTTATAACATTCAAAATGATTGATTCTGACAATGAGAGTTTGTTAGAAGGAGATGATTATTACACATTTCTGAATATTGGGAAAGATGTGAGTATGACTATTAAGTTATTAACTCTAAAGTATGATGCAATGATATTTATATAATTATTGCAATCTTGCTGAAAGTCTAAAGCATACATATAACATATATAATATATATGATTTATCATTAATATTCTTGCATATACCTATTTTTATATTATTTCATCTTGATTAACTAGAGGGTTTCTGTTTCTTATTAATTATTTGAACTCTAGCAAATTCCTCCCCTGTACTGCCCTGCAGTGGGCCCAGTCTGAAAAGTAGAGCAGGATTTGTGGATTAATCCTGCGCCCACAGTCTATTTAATTCTTATGTTCCCATGTTATTTGCTGCGCCCAAATCCTAATTTCTGTAAAAAATCCTGGGTCTGAGGAGTCCTTCTTTTCAGACTGGCAGTGGGCCAGTGACCTGCACTGAGCACTCAGTGCACTGTCTGCAGAAACATAAAAACTTCAGATGCTAAATTTCCATCCAAATATTTCAATTTACAATTTTCTTAAATTCAAATGGAATAACCAAATCTATACCACATGAGCCTCTCTCATCTCTGCTGAAATTAGTAAAGTGTTCACACTGAAATTCCCCCAGAAGTAGACTGCAGAATTGAATATGGAACGTTTTTCCAAGATTCTCTGACAAATCTGAGAGACTGAGCCCAATTTTAGAAATTTTATATCTCTGTTGGAGATCTTGAATTAATTCCTATGTATAATGTTACCATTAATTTAGCTGTGGGAGATTCTTGAATTATTTCCAAATTTCCTGTTACCATTAATTTAGCCAGTCTGAAAAGTACAGCAGGATTTGTGGATTAATCCTGTGCCCAAGACCTATTTAATTCCTATGTTCCCATGTTATTTACTGCAACCAAATCCCAATTTCTGTAAAAAAAAATCCTGGGTCTGAGAAGACCTTCTTTTCAGACTGGTAATTTTACTAATTTAGCTGCGGGAGATTCTGAATCTGCTGCTGAGAGTCGTAGAGTAACTCTCTCTCAAATTAAAATCTCTGCGGGAAAAGAGACAAATGATGCAGAGTGAAGAATTGGTAAAGTGTTCATAGAGATCTCTTATTCTGTTTGTAGCAAAATTAATGTAAATATCCAAGTAATAAAGCATGTCCAAACTCGCCATTTTAATGGCGAGTTTGTGACAGTTATTTTGAGCCCTTCAATTGCAAATGGCGAGTTTTATCTATTTTTCTCCTATGCTACAATGTTATTTTGAAGAGAATTTATGAAAATTTGATCATTTTGGAGAGAATTTGTTGAATTTTGGAGAGAGCTGGAGAGACAAATGGCGAGTTTATGAGACATACTATTTTACTTGGGTAAATATAGGGATTAATTCATAAATGTTCATAGCAAAATTATTAAATTAATATAAATATAGAAATCAATTCAATATTGTTTGGAGAGAATTAAACCTAATTATCTCCCATATACTGCAGACTGGGTATATTTATAAGGATCAAGAACTTTTACAACTCGAATGCCATTTATTCTTAACATCTCTTTCACTTTCAGGCGACCGACGAAGAGATCATCAATCAGTATCGACGGTTGAGCAAATTATACCACCCTGACAAACATCAAAACCCTGAGAGAAAAAAAGAAGCGGAAATTCTCTTTAGCAAAACTAAGAAAGCTTATGAAGGTAAGGCCTAATTGTTAATTTATTATTCACATTTTGAAGTAAGTCTTCATAATAAAGGACAGAGAAGAGGAAATAGAAGTTCTTCAATTAATGCTCTTATGAGTTTTATTTTAAAACTGTATACTTGTTAAACATTTGAATAATTCTATTCAAATTTGAATGCCATAATTCAATAGATAATGTTATTTCAGATTACAATCAATCAATTGATCTTACCAATTATATATTTCCTAAAGATTATATGATAGATTTTTGTACAATCTGATACAAACATGTTGAAATATTGATGTGATTATTAGAATTTTATGGTGTAGGGTAAGTGGCAAACTATCAGTATGTTTCACCTTATCATTTTTTTCTTATATGACTGAAGATGTGAAACCAACAGATAATTTGTAACCGACTCTATCTAGTACTAGTAACTAATTTAATTCTTCTAAAAAAATCCTCCGCAGTTCTCTCTGATCCACACCAGCGCGCTATCTATGACAGTTTGGGTGTGGCCGGTCTTGCCACACAAGGCTGGGAAGTGGTTCACAGGACTAAAACTCCTCAAGAGATTCGTGAGGAGTATGAAAGACTTGCTAGGTATGCATATTAGAATTATTATTAGTGTAAGAATAAATTAAATTAGTACCATCCATCTGTCTTTTGTCTATCATGCAGATTCTCCATTCTAAATTCTTTGTGTCATATTCCCTATTGAAATTAGCTACCTTCTTCATTTTATTTCTCTAGACCATTGAAAGTTTCCTTCATTGTATCTGTTAATATAAACATATTTCCAATGTTCTCAGGGAGAGAGAGGCACAAAGGCTGCATCAGCAAACCAATCCACGCAGCTCTGTGAGCATGACCATCAATGCTACAGAACTGTTCAATGAGTCAGACCCCGAGGACATGCGCCTGCCTGATATCAGGTGAAGCTATCATTTAAATGTGATACATGAATTAAAAATCGGTGTGCCCAAAAAGTTTACGTGTCTTCCACCAAAAATTTAAAGTTATACCTAGTAAAGGTTTTTGAGATACTAATCTCCATAGCCAATTAATCAGCCAGTAACTTTAGAAACATCCTAAACAACTTATTCACAAAAAACTATATTTTTATAACTATATTCTTAGTTGTGATTTCTAAACTTAGAGGTGCCACCCAGATTAAAAAGGTTTCCATTTTTAGTCTTAACTTTACACTCATTTATAGATATCAGATGAAAAAGCTAACAAAATATAATTATTCCTTCTTCTTTAATTAGCCAAGCCACTCTGCCCACTCCTAATTAGAACATTTAACAATTGGTTAAAATTGTATCCTTTTAAATATTTAAGATCTTTTACTTTATAAACTGAAATGCATAGAAATTCCTTGAATAAGGGAAATAATGTATTAAATGACAATTGATTTCATTTATTTGAAGCTGGCTACTCAATTCTTAAATGGTTTTATAAATAAAACTTGTTTTATTTATTTCTTGAATATGATATTCACATCGTTTAAGGGTTTCTTCTTAATGCCGTTGCTCCCTTTTTCAGAGATATGTTTGGTTTCCCTCACATCGAAATCAGTTCGATGTCTTTGAGTCAATCTATCGAAGCTCCCCTTACGAACAAATACACAGCAATTTTAGGAGGTGGGTTGATAAAAAGTTTTATCTCTGAAAGCTCCTCCATATTTTTTTATCATTGCTAAATATTGATTTGAAATAATTATTTAACCAAATGTAATATAAAATCATAAATCTAATTTGCAGTATATATTACTCATACCGAAATCAAAATATATTAATTATTTAACTTTATATTTTCTATTTTCATTCAAATATATTTCAATATATACTTGTTATATTCACTAAATAAATATAATTTGATGCTAGATATTGACTCAATTTTATACTTTAACATGATTCTAATGAAAGATCTTCATTCGTAATTGGGATAAGATATCCTTAGCATTCAATTCCATTTTTCATTCAATTCAGGTCAACTTGGCAGTCAGAATGGACGGGGTAATGGTGTCATGACCTGTTCCATCAGGAGAGTTTTGTCTGAAGAGAGCTGGGCAGAACTAGAGGTCGGGGCTGGGTCTGGTATGCAATTCGGGTTAAAATATTTCCGCAGCCTCTGTAAAGGTTGCTCAGGCAATGCAGTCATCCAATCTGCCATTTCACCAAATGGTTTGAAGTTCGGATCTGTCCTAACCATTGCCAATCAGTTAGACCAACATACAGTGGGTGCTCTGTCATGGAAAGTTGGGTTAGGTAGCGGTATGACAACTTCCATCAACAGGACAACCAACAGACTGAATTTCAATGCCAATCTTCACTTTGGAATACCAAGTTCTTATATCTCTGCCTCCTATCTCCACAAAATCCCTGAATATGACGCCAATCTCAAAATATTTGTCAAGTACGGCAATATGCAAAGTTCTTTGGAGTGTTCTGCCGAGAAGAAAGTTTCACAGCACAGTTTGTTGATGGCTACAATGTGCATTGGTATACCCCAGGGTGTGTTACTCAGACTGAGACTTAGGAGAGCCACCCAAGTCTACACCTGCAATGTGGCTCTCTGTGACGACATACTTCCTGCCCCAATAATCTACGGCTCCGTCTTGCCACTCATAGGTTGGCTCACCATTGACAAACTTTTCATTCAACCGTACTTGCAGGAACAGAAGAAACTGAATCTAGCCAAGAAAAAGGAGTTCAATAAAGAAAAACTTGCAAAGTCTCGCCAGGAAGCCCTTTCTGCCGTTATTCTGATGACTGAAACGTGCAAGCGAATTGTAGAGTTTGAGGAGAACAAGAAAGGCGTGGTCATTCTAAATGCAATGTACGGTATTCTGGTACTGGGGCAGAACAGTGAAATCAATTCAGAGGACTCTGATCTCCTGGATGTGACAATTGCCTTGCAGTGTCTAGTCAAAGATAGCAAACTTATCCTACAAGAAGCGTCTAAAAGTCAATTGCCGGGTTTCTATGACCCGTGTCCTGGCGAAGAGAAAACCCTAACTGTGAAGTATCTTTTCCACGCTGCTGTACATAAAGTTACAATCAAAGACACAGAGGGTCTTAGGATACCTAAACAATCTCATAGAGCTGATACTTGAACAGGTAGCTACTTACCATATTAAACGCATGTAGTCTTCAGTAGAACTTTTACAATCTAGAATAAATGGAGTTTTGACTTATCTTTAGGCGCCTGTTGGATGTTAATTTTGGGCTAGAAAATTTGTTAGCTAATGTATTTTTTGTTTTGAATAGTAAAGACAGTGATGCAAATATTAGAATAGAGTTTCTGCAATAGACATACGCTTCCAAGTGTTTAAGTTTATCAGCTAAGTATCTTGATAAATTAATGACATTCCAATTTTAATTAACCGTGTTAGGTTATTTGAAATTTGGATATAAGAATTATCTACGGATTTAGATAGTAAGCCATGTGAATAATTATGTTTGTACATATGTATACCTGTGTATCTATTAAATGATTTAAATCATGGGTGTAAAATTTGTAATCCTTTTTGTTCATGAACCATAAAATATTTAAACTTGAATGCAAGTTTTTATATAAGCTCATGAACGCAGAAGAGCTACTCGGTTATTAACTAGGTTTTAATAGAATAAAAGTTTTAATATCAAAAGCTGAATATTGTAAGTACATGACTGAATTCTTATTAATGTATCTGAATTTTGTGAGAAATCTCTGATAGATATATAGGGTTGTGACAATATGCACTTAACTTATATCTTAAGAATATCACAGACGAAATGAAATGGTATCGAATACTATATACCGCTGGTGTAGAACCATTCAATACTCTAATTCTCTCAGAGACTCCGTCTATAATATTTTTAGGATCTATGATTTCAAACTCATATTGTCACAACCCTATAGATATGATGGGTGTTTAAATACTCTGGTGCATCTATATTGGTGCTAGATTTGTTTCATGAATAACCATGTTCCGAGGCTGACGTTAAAGCCCCTCTTTAGAAATTAAATCAATAATCAACCAGTTGGACAGAGTTGTATATTTACAAGTTGAAGAGGTTCTAATTCAAGAAAGTTTTCTCTCTGAACTCATCGTCTTTGAACATTGACTTGATGTTGTAAGTGTGGTGCAGTATTCTCTCCTCTATGCGTCTGACGGCTGACACTGTCATCACTAGGGTCTGGTACTTCAGCATTGACATGCAGTTAAGACCTGAAAAAGAAACAGTACTTCATAAATAAGGCATGGGTAGCTACACATCGCTCATTTGCAAGAACAGTGTCATAAACACAATGAAATTTATTTTAGAGTTATCCATAAAAATCTTAAAATACTGATTATTAAGGTGAGAGTAACATAATTTTAACTCAAAAATGTACCGCTAGAGAGGCTAAATGTCCTAACGATATACCATTAAATGTACGTACATTACTAGTACTAAAATGCCTCTCCTGAAAAATAGCTTTTTTGTAGTTATGACAGTGTTGTCGCAAATGAGCGATATATATATATGGAACTATAGTAGACTCGCATGCGACTCAAATTCAGTATATTGATTATATAAGTTACAGGTACATTTATAACAGCTTTTGGATTATTTGAAATTTTATTTATAGTATACGAAATTTGGTTAGATTTACACCATCAATTGTTACATCAACATATAATTTAAATTTGATTCCAAATGAATTCAAAGTGGAGAGCAATTTAACAATCATAAAACTTCATCCACAAACAAAGGTAATTATCCATCAATCTCTTAAGCAAATTTCTCCATAGAAATAATAGTACAGTGCAACTCCTGAGTTATGAAGCACTGGTTACTTCATAACTCAGAGTCACTTCATATCTCGGGTGCACTAGATAGTTTTCTATGATTAAAATTTTAGAAAACTATGGTCATTGAGGTTTACTATGTCCCAATTCTTGCCGTATATCATTTTCTATAATTTAAACATAGAAAACTTCATAACTCGTGTGCATTTCATAATTCAGGTACTTGTCTTCAGGTAAGTTTTACAGTATTGGAAAAAACAAAAACTGCCAAGCTCATGAGAGAAAAAATGCAAACTCAGGCTTTTAACGCCCACTAATAACCGGAAAAAATTACCTGGGAGGGCTCAGAGATAGAATTTGAATATGAATAGAAATAAATATTTTAGCAAATATAGTTTCTTTTAATGTTCCCAATCTATCTTGACACTCACCATACACTGGCATGAGGGTAAAGTGAGGGATGGTGTCAGTGGCCTCTGTGATGTTACTAGGCATCTCGTCATTGCTACGGGAAAGAAGAGAAATTAGTTACGACACATTAACTAGTGTAGCAGATGTAGGGTAAGTTACGAATTATAGGTCAGTTTCACATCTTCAGTCATATAAGAATAAACTATGTAATAGCTAGTAATTATTTAATTTTAATTGGTAAATAAAATAATGATGTCGTTTTTTTTCTTATGATTCAAATGTTTCGTGGAAAAAGTAGGAGGAGCTTAGCAAAAAGTTCGGTGGAAAGACTCAAAAAAACCTACGTGTGTACGGCCTAACTGTGTTTGTTTTTCTCACATGTCACTGAAGAGTACAGCAGGTCCCCACATCCTCTTCTCCACCAACTCCTCTATGTATTTAGGGTCATTGGTAGGTAGGTCTAAACTGTCCACTATTTTGATGTCATCCTGAAAAAGAAAATGGAGTGAATTGAACAACTTTTGTAACTGTCACTTTGAATAAAATAGAAGTAGATTGATTAGTTACATCCGATTTTATGAAATTGAGAGAGAATTTCAAGGGGAGTGTTTTTGGTTGAAATTTTTAAAGGAAATGTGTTCAGAGGTTGATTACAATGTATTAATGTAACCATAATTGTTCTATCTTGTTTCTAAATGAATAATTTTTATAAAGAATGAAAAGTTCAAAGTTCAAATTTATTTGTAAAAAATAGAATTAAAATAATCCTGTAATTCACATGGTTTAAAGAAGATTTAATTTCTTTGAAATGACAAGAATGTCCTAACTTTTTTTGCAATTTGATAGCTATTTCAATTCAGTTAAAATAGTCCAGGTGGGAAAATCCTTTAAAGTAGCTACCTACCATTTTTTTTTGCAATAATGTCGCTACAGAGAAACCATCGTTGAAAGCAACTCCTTCAATCAAGACGTATTGTCAAGCTGAATTTAGAAGAGGTATTCAAATTCCCAGTAGACTAGACATTGCTTATATTGGGGTAAGTTACGAATTATCGGACAGTTCCACATCTTCGATCATAACGAAAAAGTAAAAAATTTGACATTTTAACCAGTTATTCTAATTGGTATCCATGATACTAGCAAGTCCTCTCAAGTTTGCAGGTAGCTATCATGGATACCATTTAAAATAACGACTTAAAATTATATACTCTTTTCCTATTATCGTTAATGTGGAACTGACCGATAATTCATAACTTACCCTAGCTATACGAGTTACAAACCTGTGCAAATTTAACAGAGAGAGTAGACACGAGTCCCTTTATCCTCTGATGGGTGGGTAGCATGTAGAAGAGGGTTGTGTAGGCACGGGGGCCACTGCAGGAACCACCATTCTTAAACAACGGGGACCTATAAAACAAATAATTAGAGTAAGAGCTGATAATGCAGTAATAGTAAACTGTATATTAACTGAAGTTATTCACAACATCTAAACCTTTAAAAGGCAATTTTGCAATAGAATGACTCTAATTTCTCTAATCTGCCCAGACAATAAAAATATCCATTTTAAACTAAAATGAAGTTATAGGTGAAACGATCAACAACAACAATCATACCCTGGGTATAGAGCTGGACTTCATCTCAGCCGTTAAAGATATACAGGGTGTCTCAGAAGAAAGGCAACATAACTTTCATAACCTAACTTATCATATGCTCAACTTACATAGATTCTGACTGGTTACAGACATACATCTCAGCATAATTTTTATTCATAAAAGCGGTGGACAAAAGCCAAATCTCCCAACCAAGAGGGCAACACTCAATAGGGTAAATTACGAGTTATCGGTCAGTTTCACATCTTCGGTCAAATAAGAAAAAACGATATTGCAATTATTTCTAATTTAATTGGTATTCATGATCCCTGCAGGTCGTTTTTTCTTATATGACCGAAGATGTGAAACTGACCAATAATTCATAACTTACCTAACTATAATTTCTTCAGTTTCCTTTTTTCTGAAACACCCTTCCTTTAGCTAGCTACATCATTTCACTAAATTAACATATGATGTAGCTATCCCATAGTTATGATAAACTACACTAGAGAGAGGAAGTGTTGCAGCGATAGCAGGACGCTGAAAACCTTATTTGGTTTGTTATATCATTACTCAATTGAAATAACGCCAGATTGCCAGTAAGTGACCCAAAAATAAGTTATTAACCATATTGCAAGAAGAGATATAATTTTGGCCACTGACTCACCACTTTAGCTCTCCCCATCCCTATTTAATTTATTGTAGGTAAAATTATGCTATCTAGGCTACTTTTAACTACCTGATGGATCCATGTCTGGCCCTTCCTGTGCCTTTTTGTGGCCAGGGTTTCCTTCCCCCGCCTCTCACTTCCGCCCTTGACATTTCCTCATTATACTCCTGAAAGAGGGAAGAAAGAAATAGATATATTCTTTCGAAACAACAGATATCTATATTCTATCATACTAATTTCCCTCGTGTGTTTATTTATTCATTTGGTGTCCGCTTTTACACTACGGGTATTAAACACGAAGAATGTAACTATGATATGCACGGGAATATATTGACTTGATATTTAAATTCCCCTGTTTTTATTCAATTTTTAAATGTATTTTATCTATAAAATAAATTAGACTATAGAGAAAATTTATTTTTAATTGAATTCTTTAGAAGTAACCTAATAACGGGTAATAAATTGGTATTGGCGATGACCCGTTATTTTTAACAGGAAAATACACCAGTAGCTGATAAATACTGCTGTTTCTTCTTTCAATTTTATTCTAAACTCATCCTCGGGAAACCAAATTATAATTTAAAGATACACAATTTATATTTTTTTATTCTCCCATCTAGGATCATATTATAGTAAATTTAATTTGATTCTAAATTCATTCAAGTTAAATAATAATTTTTTTTCCTAAGTGTCCGAAAATGGGAAACCAACCGATAACTCAGTACTCACCCTACCTATAACTATAGTAATCATGTGAATCACTCACAACGTATCTGTACTTTAGCTGCCACTCAAAGTTTTTGTAGATGGTGTGTAGTTGGGGAAAGGCGGCAAAGACCTCAGGATTCAAAGACATCAGCCCAATTGGTTTGTCATCCCACAGCGACTCAACGAAAGCTTCTCTGGGTGCTTCTAGTGATCGAGATCTGAAATAGAGAGGAGGTTAATTGAAGAATCTCTGGAGTAAGAAATCAATTTATTGTTATTTAAGGTAACTTTAGTAACGAAGGTCACATAGTAATTTCAATAAATGTTCTGACTGTGTTCCATAGTAGCTAATTTGAAAGGTTAGAGTTGGAATACATTTTCTGAAAGAGAAGTAGAAACCTAGTCATAGCTACCAATGGAATAAAATGATTTAGTTCACACAAGCCAGTTAACAAGATTTTATGCACGTGTAAGCAAATTAACCCGTACACGGTTGCTCAACTTTAACTTTGCTGATGTGCCACATCTACAGATTGCTGTCCCAAAATAAGGACACCCTCCTTGTACTTGTTAATATTGGGTGAAAGATACTTCCTGCTACTGAATTGTCTGATCAATAAATTCTTAGTTGATCTAATAGATTAAAATTTATGAATGATGATATATAATAGCTATTTAGTCCACCTACATTAAAGTTGAATTAAAAATCAGATATTAAAGGAGAATTTAAAAATTATCTGATAGCTATTGGAAATTTTGATGGCAATTTTTAACAGCCGACACAGATACTAGATACCGATATTCTACCAAAAGTGTAAGTAGCATTATATATCATTAGAATTGAAAAAGATGATTAATAATCTAACCAAAACACAGTTTCCAAGTAGTACCCTATAGTTTTATTCAAACTGACTTACTTTGTTAAATTAAACTTTGGAAAATCTATGATTGCTTCTTTTGATATATTTTTAACTTCACCACCGCCCTCAGAGGAGATCATATCAGTGCTGAGACAACGTGAAGACACCAATCGACTTACAACCTGAAAAAGTTATTACCATTTAGTTATGAATGAGTCGGAAAAAAATATACTTTGTGCAACTCAAATTTTAAAGAATGATTTATGAATTAGCTATATTAAATGTTCCCTTGCCTAAAATGTTTATTTTTCTTTATATGGTGATTTGAAAGAAGAATATATATTTATATGGAATGAATATGTATGTTAGAGATTAGCTAACTTAGACTAGCTTAAATTTTACTTCATTCTTCATTAAAGAATGAATGGAAGAATTTTTTTGTTCAAAACCACTAGCTACATTATGATGAATGAATATCATTAAAATTAAAACAAGAAAAACTATTTTATTAGTCAGAAGAAACAAATGTAGTAGCTATTCTTAATTAGCAACCTACCTCATGTTGCAAGATTTTAAAATATACTGAATAAACTTTCATTTGTTCTTATTGAACCTGTCTAAGAATTTTAATATAGAAACATATATATATATATAAAATATAGGAGATTGCTCAATAACAGTTTAATTTAAAATACATCATACCTGCAGTTGTCTGAGAAGTCCTCCTGCCGACTGTTTAATTGTAAGACTCATTGTAGAAAGAAGAGTAGCGTCAATAGGACATTAAAATCTCAGGTAATGATTTACCCAACTGAAAAATTAAGAACATGTTAAATTAACTGCATATTATCAAACACAGAACAAACAGTAAATGATAGTATATTAAATGAATGATATTCAATAACAAAATTCATTTAATCTTTCAACAGCTCTTTAGCTCTATGAACAGTCTCCAGTGTCCAGAAAGTAGTTTATGCAGAAAACCTATAATTTTCCTAACATCAGAGTCAAAATTCAGTTTTAATCTGGAGACTGGAACTTTAGATAACTCCTCAAGGCTCACGCTAACAGATGAATTCTATAGTCTAAATGCAGTAAACTGCCACATATTTACTAGTTCCAGCCCATGTCAGTTAAAGCCAATTAATTGGCTTAGATTTCAAAAGGTCAAAATTCAGATATTTTTAAATGGGCTTAAAATTTACCGACATGTCGGTGGAATTTACCATGAAATACAGTCTGGTCCACCAACATTTTACCCATTTATCCACCCAGTCTGCAGAATATGGGACATTTTTAACATTTTCTGTGCGAACAATCCTTAGTTTCTTCCTATATTTGCATCATGCATGTATGTTACTAAGAGCAAAAGCCAAATTAGAGGATTTCTTGGAGAACAGTTTCCCAGTTCCTGCAGTCTGGTTATCCACTGAAAATTAATGGTAACATAGGGATAAATAGCTAAAAATCCAAATAATAAAAAAATATTATTTTCAGTGGAGAAAAATTCTACCGACAAGTTGGTGGAATTCACCATGAAATACAGTCTGGCGTGACCCTATCTGAGATTTGACCATTTCAAATCTAAGCCAATTAATTGGCTTTAACCGACATACTCTTATACATGGCCGTCCATTCCTAATATGTAAATTCCAGTCAGCACTCTACTCAGCACACAGTCTGTCTGTTGCTGGAAAAAGCAAAATGGACTCATGGAGCAGTAGCTAACAGTTTAATTTAAATTTTTTTTTATACAATTTTGGTATACATTTAGTCACATTTGAAACCAACTGTGAAGCAAGACAAGCCTTGAAGCCTCCTTGAGTAATGAGACTTGAGTCCTGACCGGGGCAGACCCTCCAGGCTACAACTGAACTGGACCGGACCCGTCATGATGTCATCCGGCGGGCCGCTAGGGCGCTAATCTTCTTCTTTTTCTTCACTCTGTCTAATGAGGTTGTCGGTTGCCAAGGCTTATAGACTGGTCTGTCCTGTCAGATATCATACACCTCACTTCAGAAGACCGCTAAAATAACATTATAATCTAAAAAGTTCTCGTAAAACTAAAATAAAACTACTTTTTCAGCTTCTTTCCACTCATGGCTGTATCTAAAAGACGGAAATCTTAATGGTTATATTATTCATTTACTTTACTCTTATTAAGATCAATAAATATCAATGTAAGTTCTTATGGGGGTACTAGAGACCCTACTGGTGCAAACAATATGCTGACATTCCTATTTGCCTCTGTTATAGTTATATACCTATACTAATTAGGTAGGTACTACATAGCCAGGTAGTTACTTCTGTGGTCTATTTTTTTTCTTGGGGGTCACCGGTTAGTACCATATTGGTACATAATAGTTAGAAAACTATTAGGTAGGTAGATCTAATAAAAAAAATTATTATTGAAGATTTATATAATTCTAACTAGTTAGGTAATCCGCGTTCACATTGTCATTCAAATATTTGTTCATGGAACTCAAAATTATTTCACTTTAGTGTTTCTGGGACTCCTGCAATACAAAATTAGTTTTCTCCAGACACACAAATTAATTTGCTCCCACGACACACAAATTTATTCTCCTGCAACACAAAGCAAATTATTTGGCTCCTGCAACACACAAATGCATTTCACTCCGGCGATACACTAATTTTTTTCGCCCCTGTAAAACAATATTACTTCGCTCCCGAGACGCACGAATTTATTTTCCTCCTGCAACACACAAATTTATTTTCCTCCTGAAACGCAAATTTATTTATCTCCTGCAACACACAGAAATGATAGGTCCTACGAGTACAAATTTAAGAAATAAAATAATGTGAACGAATTAACACAATTTAACTTAATTACCTAACTTATTCACTTATTTTGGTTTAACTCCAACATAGTCATACTACACCTATCTATTGTTGCCAATTAACCGTTATTTATTTATTTCAAAGGATAGTTCTTTATAATTGAGTCGTTCGTCCAATTTCCTTTAATGAAGCTATGAAGGACGCTAATTGTCCTTTATTTCTAGCCACGCTTCTACTACAAGAGCTGCTAATCATTTAAATATTAAATTATTACTGCACAGCTTATACTAAAGGAATTTCCACTCCATCATGCTTTCAGCTAATTTATTGGGTGCATGATACCTTATTACTTATCATACATATGCTGTAATGTTTATAATGATCAGCGGACAACTGTGTGAAGGGCCGTACACACGTAGGTTTTTTTTAAGTCTTTCCACCTCACTTTTTGCTAAACTCCTCCTACTTTTGCCACGAGAATATAAAAAAAACGATATAATTGTTATTTATTATAGTTGGTATCCATGATACCTGCAGGTATCATGGATACCAACTGAAATAAATAATTATTATATCCCTTTTTCTTATATTCTCGTGGAAAAAGTAGGAGGAGCTTAGCAAAAAGTGTGGTGGAAAGACTTAAAAAACCCTACGTGTGTACGACCCTTGACACCAATAATGAACAGATAGGTTAATTCTTTTAATCACTGTTGCTTAATGAATGTCTCGAATTCTTTAAGCGTTTCCGGTGTCACAGTGTCCTCTATTGAAATTTGCCAAAGTTGACAACTCCATACCTATCAGTATTTAATTTATCTGCAATTTGTCAGAGAACTGAGATAGGTAGTTATCGGTACTACCTATTGGCTGTTTTTTTATTCTGAAGATATTTTCCAGGTAGCAATGTTTCTTGGGCAATATTGGGACAACATCGGCAATATTGGGACAAAATTGGCAATATTGGGACAACATTGGCCCGAGAATCATTGCTACCTGAGTTTAATTTCCCCCTAACCAATCATCAACATAGCTAGGGCCACAAAATAGCTAGAATGATTATTCAGTTGTTTCTGATTTCGGATTTGAGGCAGAAATCGAAGTTTTGGTTGACTTTATACCAAATATCTTTCTTCTATTCTTCACCAGGTTTTTCGTCAAGTCTACTCTATGTCCATCTTTTAACTTTGATGTCATATTTATCAGATATTTCCCCATTGATCTCCTCTACCAGGCCGCTCTTTGAATTCTGGACGTATTGGCCAATTCCTATTGTGTTCCTGTGAAGAAAATTTTAAAGGAAATCACTTTTATTGTTTGAAGTAAAAATTTCATATCTAAAACTTATGACATTATTCCCTAATATGAAGATTTCAAAATACTCTTTTTAATTCATGAGTTTCCTGAATAATATCGATAAAAATTTATTATGTTTTATTGTTCTTCATGGTACCTATTTTTACATTTTTATTATATTCCGATGCTAATTGAAATATTGTCTGTTTTTTTTCAAATAAATTGATGTAAAAGTATTTGAGTCAAAATGAAAATCTTTAAAGAACATAACTTCAATTGATATTTTAAAACCAATTTCAATTTTCAATAGAAAAATACAATAGAGGACTCTTGAATTATGAATACATAATTTGTGGACTACCCGAAATTATGGAAATATTTTCTCTTGAATACAATAATAAATTATATATCTTTTTGTAACTATTGAACATTTCAATGTGATAAAATCAGTGGTAGGTATAAATGTGGTTAGTTGTCCAAAAGTGAGGAACAGTATTGTAAATTAAACGAACAAATTTAATTTACAAGCAATCTAGAAGATGTAAATTGCCAGCAGTGTAGAAGATGTTAATTGCCAGCAGTGTAGAAGATGTTAATTGCCAGCAGTGTAGAAGATGTTAATTGCCAGCAGTGTAGAAGATGATAATTGTCAGCAGTATAGAAGATGTTAATTGTCAGCAGTGTAGAAGATGTTAATTGCCAGCAGTGTAGAAGATGTTAATTGTCAGCAGTGTAGAAGATGTTAATTGTCAGCAGTGTAGAAGATGTTAATTGCCAGCAGTGTGGAAGATGTTATTTGTCAGCAGTGTAGAAGATGTTAATTGTCAGCAGTGTAGAAGATGTTAATTGTCAGCAGTGTAGAAGATGTTATTTGTCAGCAGTGTAGAAGATGTTAATTGCCAGCAGTGTAGAAGATGATAATTGCCAGCAGTATAGAAGATGTTAATTGTCAGCAGTGTAGAAGATGTTAATTGTCAGCAGTGTAGAAGATGATAATCGCAGCAGTGTAGAAGATGATAATTGCCAGCAGTGTAGAAGATGATAATTGCCAGCAGTGTAGAAGATGATAATTACAGCAGTCATGAATACGCTAATTACCAGCAGTCAAGAATACGTTAATTACCAGCAGTTAAGAATACGTTAATTGCCAGCAGTCAAGAATACGTTAATTACCAGCAGTCAAGAATACGTTAATTACCAGCAGTCAAGAATACGTTAATTACCAGCAGTTAAGAATACGTTAATTGCCAGCAGTCAAGAATACGTTAATTACCAGCAGTTAAGAATACGTTAATTACCAGCAGTCAAGAATACGTTAATTACCAGCAGTCAAGAATACGTTAATTACCAGCAGTCAAGAATACGTTAATTACCAGCAGTCAAGAATACGTTAATTACCAGCAGTCAAGAATACGTTAATTACCAGCAGTCAAGAATACGTTAATTGCCAGCAGTCAAGAATACGTTAATTACCAGCAGTCATGAATACGCTAATTACCAGCAGTCAAGAATACGTTAATTGCCAGCAGTCAAGAATACGTTAATTACCAGCAGTCAAGAATACGTTAATTACCAGCAGTCAAGAATACGTTAATTGCCAGCAGTCAAGAATACGTTAATTGCCAGCAGTCAAGAATACGTTAATTACCAGCAGTCAAGAATACGTTAATTACCAGCAGTCAAGAATACGTTAATTGCCAGCAGTCAAGAATACGTTAATTGCCAGCAGTCAAGAATACGTTAATTGCCAGCAGTCAAGAATACGTTAATTACCAGCAGTCAAGAATACGTTAATTACCAGCAGTCAAGAATACGTTAATTGCCAGCAGTCAAGAATACGTTAATTGCCAGCAGTCAAGAATACGTTAATTACCAGCAGTCAAGAATACGTTAATTGCCAGCAGTCAAGAATACGTTAATTGCCAGCAGTCAAGAATACGTTAAGTACCAGCAGTCAAGAATACGTTAATTGCCAGCAGTCAAGAATACGTTAATTGCCAGCAGTGTGTCAAATCATAACATTTTAATGACTAACCAGTAAAAGTGGCATGACTAAATCAGTCTCCATATTGGCTCTAACTAGGCCTATTGATGTGATTTGCCACTTCTCCTTGAGGGCGGGGGGGGGGGGGGTGTTAAGATTGGGTCCGAGTGGGGGGAAGTAAGGGTAGGGGAGGGGTAGGGGGGTGTATTCTGAATGTGATTTAATGACTGGTTCTACAGCCTATAATCAAATGGGACGAAAACTCTCGAATATTTTGTACAACTTTCTTAACTTGCAACAACATTGAGAGGGGATTTTATTGGAGTTTTAACAGCCGAAACGTGTGAATAAATGTAAAGAAATGAAAATGATAGACAAGAGAGTTTGTACGAAATAATAGGTTGTGGAAAGCGAAAATGTTTTAGGTATCCGAATGAAATGTAAGCATAGTTGGAATTTTTACAATTGGCACTTCGTCTGTTATTGCAATACGGTAAATATTGATGGCATTTATCGTGCAGTATCACAATTTCAGAAATTGTCTTAGGTTTTTTTAAGTTTTTAGTGTTCCACGAAATAGGTACGATAGAGTGTAAGTGTTTGAAAATCATAGTACCCATATGATGATAGAAGTGTCGTCTAATCATATATTGTCGTAGTTAAATGTTATTTTCATCACCGATTATAATCACCAATTTATAAACAACCATCGGGAATTGGATTTTCTTACCATATTCCTGTTTAGGAACATAACATTAGATATTCCCGTTCTATTTTTCCCGTTCTGTCTTTCCCGTACTGTCTTTCCCGTACTGTCTTTCCCGTACTGTCTTTCCCGTACTGTCTTTCCCGTTCTGTCTTTCCCGTTCTGTCTTTCCCGTTCTGTCTTTCCCGTTCTGTCTTTCCCGTTCTGTCTTTCCCGTTCTGTCTTTCCCGTTCCGTCTTTCCCGTTCCGTCTTTCCCGTTCCGTCTTTCCCGTTCTGTCTTTCCCGTTCTGTCTTTCCCGTTCTGTCTTTCCCGTTCTGTCTTTCCCGTTCTGTCTTTCCCGTTCTGTCTTTCCCGTTCTGTCTTTCCCGTTCTGTCTTTCCCGTTCTGTCTTTCCCGTTCTGTCTTTCCCGTTCTGTCTTTCCCGTTCTGTCTTTCCCGTTCTGTCTTTCCCGTTCTGTCTTTCCCGTTCTGTCTTTCCCGTTCTGTCTTTCACGTTCTGTTTTTCACGTTCTGTCTTTCCCGTTCTGTCTTTCCCGTTCTGTCTTTCCCGTTCTGTCTTTCCCGTTCTGTCTTTCCCGTTCTGTCTTTCCCGATCTGTCTTTCCCGTCCTGTCTTTCCCGTCCTGTCTTTCCCGTTCTGTCTTTCCCGTCCTGTCTTTCCCGTTCTGTCTTTCCCGTTCTGTCTTTCCTGTTCTGTCTTTCCCTTCCCATCGTTCCCGTTCTATCACTACCGTTCTGTCTTTCCCGTCCTGTCTTTCCCGTCCTGTCTTTCCCGTTCTGTCTTTCCCGTTCTGTCTTTCCCGTTCTGTCTTTCATTTCTGTCTTTCCCGTTCTGTATTTCCCAGTTCTATCTTTCCTGTTCTGTGTTTCCCCGTTCTGTCTTTCCCCGTTCTGTCTTTCCCCGTTCTGTGTTTCCCCGTTCTATCTTTCCCCGTTCTATCTTTCCCGTTTTGTCTTTCCCGTTCTGTCTTTCCCGTTCTGTCTTTCCCGTTCTGTCTTTCCCGTTCTGTCTTTGCCGTTCTGTCTTTCCCGTTCTGTCTTTCCCGTTCTGTCTTTCCCGTTCTGTCTTTCCCGTTCTGTCTTTCCCGTTCTATCTTTCCCGTTCTATCTTTCCCGTTCTGTCTTTCCCGTTCTGTCTTTCCCGTTCTGTCTTTCCCGTTCTGTCTTTCCCGTTCTGTCTTTCCTGTTCTGATTTTAACCGTTCTGTCTTTATCGTTTCATCATTCTCGTTCCATCTTCCCGTTCTGTCTTTCTCTTTTCATCATTCCCGTTCTATTCCCGATCTATCCCGTTTTATCGTTTCGTACGATTGGAGACAGTAGATAAGAATGCTGGCAATGGATTCCTTCCTTTGATGCGCCAAATATTAACATCTGTACCAAATATTCCCTCTATTCATCGAAAGAAGGCGAGGAATGCAGTCGTCAATGAACTGCAATTGAATGTCAGGTCCTTGGGGGAAAAAAATAGCGCTTAGCATTTTCAATGAGAGGAATTTAGGCAACAAAAAATATATATATTTATTCATCTGTGGAGTTATGCGATTATTATCCGTAGATTAATTCATTTAGTGAGTGAAAACAGAGAGAAATTTTCGGTGGGGCCATAGAAGATTAAGAGAGAAAGTTATGGTGGGGCCATAGAAGATTAAGAGGGAAAGTTATTGCAGGGCCATGGATCTTCTTGCAAATACATATTTAATCTATGGACATCACTACCATTATTTGAGTTACTTTTTATTTATTTACATATTGATAACCCATGTGTTGGTTACTGTGTTCGTTTGTGCAGGGTAGGATTTCTATTCCCTATGAGGGTAATATATAATGAAGTTGATTATATAATTCTGACTGTGTTTCTTTTAAAGCATTCTCTAAACTTCTTCAAACTATAACTCATTATTTAGAAAAATTGAAAAAAGAGCAAAATAATAATGAACAAGTGATAAAAATGATAGAAATATGTATCACATTGATAGAAATATATCGATTATTTACCATAAACTTCCAATTCACAAATGTGAATTACATACCTGATTAAAATTTAAATAGGTATTATTCAATAAAGATATATTTATATTTATAAAATATATTCCTTGTCGCATTTGGTAACCGTTCTCTCATTTTCTAACTCTTCATTTTCCTCTTCTCTTTACTTTAGATTGTGGTTGTGATAGGAACTTTTTAAAAGAGTTGTTGCGAAAAGCGACTGAATAGACGAGTAGCTTTCTTTCATCCACGAGCACACAAGCACTTGGTTTATTGAACTTCTCAAAGAAAAAATGTTTATTTAACTTCTCAAAAAAAAACTTTATTTAACTTCTCAAAAAGAAGGTTTATTTAACTTCTCAAAAAGAAGGTTTATTTAACTTCTCAAAAAGAAGGTTTATGCAACTTCTCAAAAAGAAGGTTTATTTAACTTCTCAAAAAGAAGGTTTATTTAACTTCTCAAAAAGAAGGTTTATTTAACTTCTCAAAAAGAAGGTTTATTTAACTTCTTAAAAAGAAGGTTTATTTAACTTCTCAAAAAGAAGGTTTATTTAACTTCTTAAAAAGAAGGTTTATTTAACTTCTCAAAAAGAAGGTTTATTTAACTTCTTAAAAAGAGGTTTATTTAACTTCTTAAAAAGAAGGTTTATTTAACTTCTCAAAAAGAAGGTTTATTTAACTTCTTAAAAAGAAGGTTTATTTAACTTCTCAAAAAGAAGGTTTATTTAACTTCTCAAAAAGAAGGTTTATTTAACTTCTCAAAAAGAAGGTTTATTTAACTTCTCAAAAAGAAGGTTTATTTAACTTCTTAAAAAGAAGGTTTATTTAACTTCTCAAAAAGAAGGTTTATTTAACTTCTTAAAAAGAAGGTTTATTTAACTTCTCAAAAAGAAGGTTTATTTAACTTCTTAAAAAGAGGTTTATTTAACTTCTTAAAAAGAAGGTTTATTTAACTTCTCAAAAAGAAGGTTTATTTAACTTCTTAAAAAGAAGGTTTATTTAACTTCTTAAAAAGAAGGTTTATTTAACTTCTTAAAAAGAAGGTTTATTTAACTTCTCAAAAAGAAGGTTTATTTAACTTCTTAAAAAGAAGGTTTATTTAACTTCTTAAAAAGAAGGTTTATTTAACTTCTTAAAAAGAAGGTTTATTTAACTTCTTAAAAAGAAGGTTTATTTAACTTCTTAAAAAGAAGGTTTATTTAACTTCTCAAAAAGAAGGTTTATTTAACTTCTTAAAAAGAAGGTTTATTTAACTTCTCAAAAAGAAGGTTTATTTAACTTCTTAAAAAGAGGTTTATTTAACTTCTTAAAAAGAGGTTTATTTAACTTCTTAAAAAGAGGTTTATTTAACTTTTCCAAAAAGAGGTTCATTTAACTTCTTGCCCAATGTTATGTCTTGATCGGCAGTTTTTTCTTTCTACTCAGGTTTTTGAGTAAATTTCAAATGAATTACTCAACAACATATTTTTAATTATTAAATAAATTTAACACAATTTATTTAATTATAGTTAATTACATTTCTAACGTGACAAAATAAACATAATTTTACATTTTATTTCAATTCTTTTTTTTTATTTAGTTACAAAGCTGAGTTGAAGCTCCTGCAAGTAGGGTAAGTTACGAATTATCGGTCAGTTCTACATCTTCGGTCATATAAGTAAAAACAATATAAAAACATTTTTTTTAAATTGGTATCCATGATACCTGCAGGTATCATGGATACCAATTTAAATTATTATTATAATTATTTACTTTAATTTTATTGGTATCCATGATACATGCAGCAATAAAAATAGAAATTAAATAATTATTATATCGCTTTTCTTATATGACCGAAGATGTTAAACCGACCAATAATTCTTAACTTAGCTACATCTTAATTCTCGTACATCTTCCACAGTCTCGGACTGACTGTCTAAAAGGCTAGTGTGGCCCTAGCGGTCATCATATCCCTGCTAGCGGAGTCATCAAAGCATTTCCATGAACTAATTAAACTATCGACTGTTCAGTTGTAATTGATTTATAGAGAGGAATGTTGAGCATGCCAAGAATTTGGGCCTCTAGGCCTCTCATCCAAGACGCACTGAAGTATGAGGAAAAGTCTTAAGATGCGACTCTGAACCGTAAAGAGTTACAACCATTAGCAGAAATGTTAAAATATTTAACTGTTCAACAGTTTGAGATCTTTTAACTGAGAGGAATTTCTTGGACTGAATAAGTTTGGGTTTTTGTTGAATGTGATCTGAGATTTGGGATATTTGGATGTATTATTGTACCTACAGTTATATATTATGTCCCTTTAGTAATTTATGTATAGCAGGACCCGCTTCTATTACCAAAGTCACGACTCAGAACTGTTGCAAATTGTAAACATAACCTTCCACAAATTTGCGAATAAATTAGAGCGAGGTATGACTCAAGTTATTATATAATTGTTATTCCTTAAAAATTTCATTTTCTATGAGTTAGATGAAAAGAAAATGGTTTTGAAGGCTCAACTTAGTGTATTTTAAAATGATGGAAGTTTAAAGTAGTAAATGAATTAAAAGTATTAAAATTCAACCATAGCTTAACTCTCACTCATTATAGGTGAGTAATTAGTTTGATACTGTCACGACTCTAGAATGTCCGTGGAAGTAAAAGGCAGGATTTTCTAGAATTCATTCTTCAATAAATTTATTTCATTGGTTTAGTGACCCGAGGTAAAAACACAAATATAAGATACTAAACATATCTATTTATTATAAAATTCATATGGGTAGAGCAATAGAGATTAAAACTTACAGAACTGTGGTTTTAGCCTCCAGCTGAATTGATCTGGTTTTTCCAGTCTGGCTATCTTTTCACTCTCACAACAAATTGTCAACAAACTTTACAATGGATTACCCTGTGACAAACAATTATTAAAAATCTAATGAAAGAGAAAATACAAACTAAAGAACAAAGGTATAGCGGCTAATACGACCAAAAAATAAAAATTTCAGCACTAACATTTTAGTTAAGGAAAGCAACAAAAAGTCGCAAGGAACTTTTTGCTACAGACATATAATGTTGCTACTTTATTAAATGGCATCACCTAACAAGGAAGCGTGAAATAATTATGCTGATGCCGGCACAGATACTTTGATTTATATTTTTGTGTTACATTGAAAACAGTAATTTTATGCGCTGAAAATTATATTGGCATTAGGGGAAATTTTAAGTTATCGGACGTTTCAACATTTTTGGATAGCTAATAAGGATATATTATAATTATTATTATTTAATACTCATTTTATTAGTGATCACGACACCCACAGGTATAATTCTTTCGCTACTTTTAACTTTCATCACAGAGATTTCATCACTTCAATATACGTTAAGTTGAGCCTTCGAAACCATTTTCTTTTAATTTAACTCATAGAAAATGAAATGCTTTAGGAATTACTATTATATAATAACTTTGGTCATACCTCGCTATTATTACTAATTACAATAAGAGCGAGGTGTGATATAAACGGGACCTGCCTGTGTCTTCATATAAATGTAGAGTACTTTAATATGAAAAATACCACGGGAGGTGGCGCTTGTGGAGACTAGAATTTGAGTCTGAGTCACCGGTGTACTAACCAGGGAATGACTTTACTGTTTACACTAGCACGGGAGGTGGCGCTTATGGAGACTAGAATTGGAGTCTGAGTCACCGGTGTACTAACCAGGGAATGACTTTACTGTTTACACTAGCAAGGGAGGTGGCGCTTGTGGAGACTAGAATTGGAGTCTGAGTCACCGGTGTACTAACCAGGGAATGACTTTACTGTTTACACTAGCACGGGAGGTGGCACTAGTGGAGACTAGAATTGGAGTCACCGGTGTACTAACCAGGGAATGTCTTTACTGTTTACACTAGCACGGGAGGTGGCGCTAGTGGAGACTAGAATAGGAGTCACCGGTGTACTAACCAGGGAATGACTTTACTGTTCACACTAGCACGGGAGGTGGCGCTTATGGAGACTAGAATTGGAGTCACCGGTGTACTAACCAGGGAATGACTTTACTGTTCACACTAGCAGGGAGGTGGCGCTTATGGAGACTATAATTGGAGTCACCGGTGTACTAACCAGGGAGTGACTTTACTGTTCACACTAGCAGGGAGGTGGCGCTTATGGAGACTATAATTGGAGTCACCGGTGTACTAACCAGGGAGTGACTTTACTGTTCACACTAGCAGGGAGGTGGCGCTTATGGAGACTAGAATTGGAGTCACCGGTGTACTAACCAGGGAATGACTTTACTGTTCACACTAGCACGGGAGGTGGTGCTTATGGAGACTAGAATTGGAGTCACCGGTGTACTAACCAGGGAATGACTTTACTGTTTACACTAGCACGGGAGGTGGCGCTAGTGAAGACTAGATTTGGAGTGTTCGTTTACTAACTGCATGGTAAGTTTCACCTGAATGTAAGTCATTCAATCCTACAAATTCTCTGAGAACTTCATACCTAAGTCATATGTGTATTCTCTAACATTTCATACCTACACAAAGGGATACTTTTTAGAAGTGTATAAAGTGCATCCCTGGATTTCATTCCAAATCCATTTGGTGGTTACTTTTGAGACAGAATACCTACTGCTTTGATAAGCTGAATCGTGAGCAGAGTGACGTCCCACGAGTACTTAGACCAAATGTGACACAGGGAAGAGTTTATCAGGTGTGAACTCAAAAGAGGCATTGCAATGTTTGTTCATTAGTATAAGATCTTGGTGAGATATTGGGTACGATATTTGAATATTTGTGATGAAGGATAATAATATTTTTCAATCTTCTTAGTAGAAGTTGAACTGTTAATGATTAATATTTTTTAATGAGGTAGGATTAAATGGTTTACGGGAATACGTAACTGTTTGGGAATACGTAACTATATGGGAATACGTAACTGTATGGGAATACGTAACTGCTTAGGAATACGTAACTGTATGGGAATACATAACTATGTAGGAATACGTAACTGTATGGGAATACATAACTATGTAGGAATACGTAACTGTACGTGAATACGTAACTGTTTGGGAATACGTAACTGTATGGGAATACGTAACTATATGGGAATACGTAACTGTATGGGAATACGTAACTGTTTAGGAATACGTAACTGTATGGGAATACGTAACTGTTTAGGAATACGTAACTGTATGGGAATACATAACTATATAGGAATATGTAACTGTTTGGGAATACGTAACTGTTTGGGAATACGTAACTTACTCTATTCCAAGATGGCACAGTTTCTTTTGCACAGTTTCTTCGTACTATAGCTACACCATTTAGGCATCTGTACTATATTCACACTATATACTAGCCTCACACTATATAC